>JAKDEW010000467.1:0-253077 GCA_021963965.1 Artemisiospiza belli | reverse complement strand
TTTTGCAACATCTCTTAGCTTAATTTTTGCATCTTTTGGTCCTTCGCACAGCACCTCATATAATCCCGGGCCATTTTCTTAGAGTCACTAGATTTCCCAAATTTCCTTTTTTTCTCCTCCAATTGCAATTCCTTTGATGGAGTCTCCGTTCCAGTGTGTTTGTAGGTCCTTCTTTTCTGTTTGGGCCTTCAGTGGGGATGAATTTTGGCAAGCTTTGCTGCATGTGCCTGGACTTGCTGGTGTATGGCCTGCCTGCATTTTGATGGCTTTGACTTTGGAAAAATTTTTTTTTTTCGTTGTTTTGTGAAGTGTCCATGCCATGTCCCTCATATCTTGCCCCCTAAGTTGTGTCTTCCTCCTTGACTTTTTCCCCTGCTTTTGCAACATCTGTGAGCCTATTTTTTGCATGTTTTGGTCCTTTGCAATGCAGCTGATTTCCTCACAGCCTATTTTTTGAAGACATTAAAATTACTGATTTTCTGCTTTTTTCAACTGCATTTCATTTGAACTTATCTCCTTTCCAGAGTGTTTGCAAGCCTTTCTTTTGGGATTCACAAGATTCCTTTTCCCTTCCCGAAAGGAAATTTCATTTCCTTTCGGGAAGGGAAAAGAAATCTTGTGATTTCAATGGGGACGAATCGAAGAATCATTGGTGCATTTCCCTGCCCTTGATGGCATGCCATGCCTTTTGGTGGCTTTGACTTGGGGAAAGATTTTTTTCATTTTTTGGTTGATTTCTGAAGTGTCCATGCCATGTCCTCATGTCTTGCCACCTAAGTTGTGTCTTCCTCCTTGACTTTTTCCCCTGCTTTTGCAACATCTGTGAGCTTAGTTTTTGCATCTTTTGGTCCTTCGCACTGCACCTGATATTATCCCGGGCCATTTTCTTACAGTCACTAAATTTCCCAAATTTTCTTTTTTTCTCCTCCAATTACAATTCCTTTGATGGTGTCTCCGCTATAGCCTGTTTGTAGGCCCTTCTTTTCTGTTTTGGCCTTCAGTGGGGATCAGATTTGGCAAGCTTTGCTGCATGTGCCTGCACTTGCTGGCGTATGGCCTGCCTGCATTTTGAAGGCTTTGACTTTGGGAACGATTTTTTCTTGTTTTCTTTTTTCTTGTTTTAAATATTCATGCCATGTCCCTCATATCTTGCCCCCTAAGTTGTGTTTTCCTCCTTGACTTTTTCCGCTGCTTTTGAAATATCTGTGAGCTTTGTTTTGGCATCATTTAGTCCTTCGCACTGCACCTGACATAATCCCGGGCCATTTTCTTACAGTCACTAAATTTACCAAATTTACATTTTTACTTTTCCTAATGCAATATTTCCGATGCTGTCTCCATCCACCGCCCCTCACTGCCTGAAGCCCTGCCCCTCACACAGGGAGCCCCAGCCATGACTGCCTAGTGCCCCGCCCCGCACTGACTGGATCCCCACCCCTGAAAGCCTGGAACCCCGCGCCTCACTCATGGGGCCTTGCCCTTTATAATTGGAGCCCCGCCCCTCAAATATGGAGCCTTGCCCCTGACTGCATGGAGCCCTGCCCATCCCTCATGGATCCCCGCCCATCACTGGCTGGAGCCCTGCCCCACAAACATGGAGCCCTTTCCCTCACACATGGAGCCTTGCCCCTCTCTGGCTGGAGCCCTGCCACTAACACAAAGAGCCCCGGCCATCACTGCCCTGAGCCCCGCCCCTCACTGACTGGATCCCCACCCCTGAAAGCCTGGAACCCCGGCCTTCACTCATGGGGCCTTGCCCTTCATATTTGAAGCCCCGCCCCTCAAATATGGAGCCCTATCCCTCACTGCATGGAGCCCTGCCCATCCCACATGGAGCCCCGCCCATCACTGGCTGGAGCCCTGCCCCACACACATGGAGCCTTTTCCCTCACACATGGAGCCCTGCCCCTCTCTGGCTGCAGCCCTAACCCTAACACATGGAGCCTCGGCAATCACTGCCTAGAGCCCCACCCCTCACTGACTGGATCCCCACCCCTCACAGCCCGGAACCCCGCCCCTCACGCATGGAACCCCTTCCCTCACTCATGGAGCCCTGCCCATCCCACATGGAGCCCCGCCCATCACTGGCTGGAGCCCTGCCCCACACACATGGAGCCGCTTCCGTCACACATAGAGCACCGCCCCTCACTGCCTGAAGCCCTGCCCCTCACACATGGAGCCCCCGCCTTTGTAGGTCCTTCTTTTCGGTTTTGGCCTTCAGTGGGGATCAATTTTGGCAAGCTTTGCTGCATGTGTCTGCACTTGCTGGCGTATGGCCTGCCTGCATTTTGATGGCTTTGACTTTGGGAAAGATTTTTTCTTGTTTTTTTTTTTTTGTTTAACTGTTCATGCCATGTCCCTCATATCTTGCCCCGTAAGTTGTGTCTTCCTCCTTGACTATTTCCCCTGATTTTGCAACATCTCTTAGCTTAATTTTTGCATCTTTTGGTCCTTCGCACTGCACCTCATATAATCCCGGGCCATTTTCTTAGAGTCACTAGATTTCCCAAATTTCCTTTTTTTCTCCTCCAATTGCAATTCCTTTGATGGAGTCTCCGTTCCAGTGTGTTTGTAGGTCCTTCTTTTCTGTTTGGGCCTTCAGTGGGGATGAATTTTGGCAAGCTTTGCTGCATGTGCCTGGACTTGCTGGTGTATGGCCTGCCTGCATTTTGATGGCTTTGACTTTGGAAAAATTTTTTTTTTTCGTTGTTTTGTGAAGTGTCCATGCCATGTCCCTCATATCTTGCCCCCTAAGTTGTGTCTTCCTCCTTGACTTTTTCACCTGCTTTTGCAACATCTGTGAGCCTATTTTTTGCATGTTTTGGTCCTTTGCAATGCAGCTGATTTCCTCACAGCCTATTTTTTGAAGACATTAAAATTACTGATTTTCTGCTTTTTTCAACTGCATTTCATTTGAACTTATCTCCTTTCCAGAGTGTTTGCAAGCCTTTCTTTTGGGATTCACAAGATTCCTTTTCCCTTCCCGAAAGGAAATTTCATTTCCTTTCGGGAAGGGAAAAGAAATCTTGTGATTTCAATGGGGACGAATCGAAGAATCATTGGTGCATTTCCCTGCCCTTGATGGCATGCCATGCCTTTTGGTGGCTTTGACTTGGGGAAAGATTTTTTTCATTTTTTGGTTGATTTCTGAAGTGTCCATGCCATGTCCTCATGTCTTGCCACCTAAGTTGTGTCTTCCTCCTTGACTTTTTCCCCTGCTTTTGCAACATCTGTGAGCTTAGTTTTTGCATCTTTTGGTCCTTCGCACTGCACCTGATATTATCCCGGGCCATTTTCTTACAGTCACTAAATTTCCCAAATTTTCTTTTTTTCTCCTCCAATTACAATTCCTTTGATGGTGTCTCCGCTCCAGCCTGTTTGTAGGCCCTTCTTTTCTGTTTTGGCCTTCAGTGGGGATCAGATTTGGCAAGCTTTGCTGCATGTGCCTGCACTTGCTGGCGTATGGCCTGCCTGCATTTTGAAGGCTTTGACTTTGGGAACGATTTTTTCTTGTTTTTCTTTTTTCTTGTTTTAAATATTCATGCCATGTCCCTCATATCTTGCCCCCTAAGTTGTGTTTTCCTCCTTGACTTTTTCCGCTGCTTTTGAAATATCTGTGAGCTTTGTTTTGGCATCATTTAGTCCTTCGCACTGCACCTGACATAATCCCGGGCCATTTTCTTACAGTCACTAAATTTACCAAATTTACATTTTTACTTTTCCTAATGCAATATTTCCGATGCTGTCTCCATCCACCGCCCCTCACTGCCTGAAGCCCTGCCCCTCACACAGGGAGCCCCAGCCATGACTGCCTAGTGCCCCGCCCCGCACTGACTGGATCCCCACCCCTGAAAGCCTGGAACCCCGCGCCTCACTCATGGGGCCTTGCCCTTCATAATTGGAGCCCCGCCCCTCAAATATGGAGCCTTGCCCCTGACTGCATGGAGCCCTGCCCATCCCTCATGGAGCCCCGCCCATCACTGGCTGGAGCCCTGCCCCACAAACATGGAGCCCTTTCCCTCACACATGGAGCCTTGCCCCTCTCTGGCTGGAGCCCTGCCACTAACACAAAGAGCCCCGGCCATCACTGCCCTGAGCCCCGCCCCTCACTGACTGGATCCCCACCCCTGAAAGCCTGGAACCCCGGCCTTCACTCATGGGGCCTTGCCCTTCATATTTGAAGCCCTGACCCTCAAATATGGAGCCCTATCCCTCACTGCATGGAGCCCTGCCCATCCCACATGGAGCCCCGCCCATCACTGGCTGGAGTCCCGCCCCACACACATGGAGCCTTTTCCCTCACACATGGAGCCCTGCCCCTCTCTGGCTGCAGCCCTAACCCTAACACATGGAGCCTCGGCAATCACTGCCTAGAGCCCCACCCCTCACTGACTGGATCCCCACCCCTCACAGCCCGGAACCCCGCCCCTCACGCATGGAACCCCTTCCCTCACTCATGGAGCCCTGCCCATCCCACATGGAGCCCCACCCATCACTGGCTGGAGCCCTGCCCCACACACATGGAGCCGCTTCTGTCACACATAGAGCACCGCCCCTCACTGCCTGAAGCCCTGCCCCTCACACATGGAGCCCCGCCTTTGTAGGTCCTTCTTTTCGGTTTTGGCCTTCAGTGGGGATCAATTTTGGCAAGCTTTGCTGCATGTGTCTGCACTTGCTGGCGTATGGCCTGCCTGCATTTTGATGGCTTTGACTTTGGGAAAGATTTTTTCTTGTTTTTTTTTTTTTGTTTAACTGTTCATGCCATGTCCCTCATATCTTGCCCCGTAAGTTGTGTCTTCCTCCTTGACTATTTCCCCTGATTTTGCAACATCTCTTAGCTTAATTTTTGCATCTTTTGGTCCTTCGCACTGCACCTCATATAATCCCGGGCCATTTTCTTAGAGTCACTAGATTTCCCAAATTTCCTTTTTTTCTCCTCCAATTGCAATTCCTTTGATGGAGTCTCCGTTCCAGTGTGTTTGTAGGTCCTTCTTTTCTGTTTGGGCCTTCAGTGGGGATGAATTTTGGCAAGCTTTGCTGCATGTGCCTGGACTTGCTGGTGTATGGCCTGCCTGCATTTTGATGGCTTTGACTTTGGAAAAATTTTTTTTTTTCGTTGTTTTGTGAAGTGTCCATGCCATGTCCCTCATATCTTGCCCCCTAAGTTGTGTCTTCCTCCTTGACTTTTTCCCCTGCTTTTGCAACATCTGTGAGCTTAGTTTTGGCACCTTTTGGTCCATTGCAATGCAGCTAATTTCCTCACAGCCTATTTTTTGAAGACATTAAAATTACTGATTTTCTGCTTTTTTCAACTGCATTTCATTTGAACTTATCTCCTTTCCAGAGTGTTTGCAAGCCTTTCTTTTGGGATTCACAAGATTCCTTTTCCCTTCCCGAAAGGAAATTTCATTTCCTTTCGGGAAGGGAAAAGAAATCTTGTGATTTCAATGGGGACGAATCGAAGAATCATTGGTGCATTTCCCTGCCCTTGATGGCATGCCATGCCTTTTGGTGGCATTGACTTGGGGAAAGATTTTTTTCATTTTTTGGTTGATTTCTGAAGTGTCCATGCCATGTCCTCATATCTTGCCACCTAAGTTGTGTCTTCCTCCTTGACTTTTTCCCCTGCTTTTGCAACATCTGTGAGCTTCGTTTTTGCATCTTTTGGTCCTTCGCACTGCACCTGATATTATCCCGGGCCATTTTCTTACAGTCATTAAATTTCCCAAATTTTCTTTTTTTCTCCTCCAATTACAATTCCTTTGATGGTGTCTCCGCTCCAGCCTGTTTGTAGGCCCTTATTTTCTGTTTTGGCCTTCAGTGGGGATCGGATTTGGCAAGCTTTGCTGCATGTGCCTGCACTTGCTGGCGTATGGCCTGCCTGCATTTTGAAGGCTTTGACTTTGGGAACGATTTTTTCTTGTTTTCCTTTTTCTTGTTTTAAATATTCATACCATGTCCCTCATATCTTGCCCCCTAAGTTGTGTTTTCCTCCTTGACTTTTTCCGCTGCTTTTGAAATATCTGTGAGCTTTGTTTTGGCATCATTTAGTCCTTCGCACTGCACCTGACATAATCCCGGGCCATTTTCTTACAGTCACTAAATTTACCAAATTTACATTTTTACTTTTCCTAATGCAATATTTCCGATGCTGTCTCCATCCACCGCCCCTCACTGCCTGAAGCCCTGCCCCTCACACAGGGAGCCCCAGCCATGACTGCCTAGTGCCCCGCCCCGCACTGACTGGATCCCCACCCCTGAAAGCCTGGAACCCCGCGCCTCACTCATGGGGCCTTGCCCTTCATAATTGGAGCCCCGCCCCTCAAATATGGAGCCTTGCCCCTGACTGCATGGAGCCCTGCCCATCCCTCATGGATCCCCGCCCATCACTGGCTGGAGCCCTGCCCCACAAACATGGAGCCCTTTCCCTCACACATGGAGCCTTGCCCCTCTCTGGCTGGAGCCCTGCCACTAACACAAAGAGCCCCGGCCATCACTGCCCTGAGCCCCGCCCCTCACTGACTGGATCCCCACCCCTGAAAGCCTGGAACCCTGGCCTTCACTCATGGGGCCTTGCCCTTCATATTTGAAGCCCCGCCCCTCAAATATGGAGCCCTATCCCTCACTGCATGGAGCCCTGCCCATCCCACATGGAGCCCCGCCCATCACTGGCTGGAGCCCTGCCCCACACACATGGAGCCTTTTCCCTCACACATGGAGCCCTGCCCCTCTCTGGCTGCAGCCCTAACCCTAACACATGGAGCCTCGGCAATCACTGCCTAGAGCCCCACCCCTCACTGACTGGATCCCCACCCCTCACAGCCCGGAACCCCGCCCCTCACGCATGGAACCCCTTCCCTCACTCATGGAGCCCTGCCCATCCCACATGGAGCCCCGCCCATCACTGGCTGGAGCCCTGCCCCACACACATGGAGCCGCTTCCGTCACACATAGAGCACCGCCCCTCACTGCCTGAAGCCCTGCCCCTCACACATGGAGCCCCGCCTTTGTAGGTCCTTCTTTTCGGTTTTGGCCTTCAGTGGGGATCAATTTTGGCAAGCTTTGCTGCATGTGTCTGCACTTGCTGGCGTATGGCCTGCCTGCATTTTGATGGCTTTGACTTTGGGAAAGATTTTTTCTTGTTTTTTTTTTTTTTGTTTAACTGTTCATGCCATGTCCCTCATATCTTGCCCCGTAAGTTGTGTCTTCCTCCTTGACTATTTCCCTTGAATTTGAAACATCTCTTAGCTTAATTTTTGCATCTTTTGGTCCTTCGCACTGCACCTCATATAATCCCGGGCCATTTTCTTAGAGTCACTAGATTTCCCAAATTTCCTTTTTTTCTCCTCCAATTGCAATTCCTTTGATGGAGTCTCCGTTCCAGTGTGTTTGTAGGTCCTTCTTTTCTGTTTGGGCCTTCAGTGGGGATGAATTTTGGCAAGCTTTGCTGCATGTGCCTGGACTTGCTGGTGTATGGCCTGCCTGCATTTTGATGGCTTTGACTTTGGAAAAATTTTTTTTTGTTGTTGTTTTGTGAAGTGTCCATGCCATGTCCCTCATATCTTGCCCCCTAAGTTGTGTCTTCCTCCTTGACTTTTTCCCCTGCTTTTGCAACATCTGTGAGCCTATTTTTTGCATGTTTTGGTCCTTTGCAATGCAGCTGATTTCCTCACAGCCTATTTTATGAAGACATTAAAATTACTGATTTTCTGCTTTTTTCAATTGCATTTCATTTGAACTTATCTCCTTTCCAGAGTGTTTGCAAGCCTTTCTTTTGGGATTCACAAGATTCCTTTCCCCTTCCCGAAAGGAAATTTCATTTCCTTTCAGGAAGGGAAAAGAAATCTTGTGATTTCAATGGGGACGAATCGAAGAATCATTGGTGCATTTCCCTGCCCTTGATGGCATGCCATGCCTTTTGGTGGCTTTGACTTGGGGAAAGATTTTTTTCATTTTTTGGTTGATTTCTGAAGTGTCCATGCCATGTCCTCATATCTTACCACCTAAGTTGTGTCTTCCTCCTTGACTTTTTCCCCTGCTTTTGCAACATCTGTGAGCTTAGTTTTTGCATCTTTTGGTCCTTCGCACTGCACCTGATATTATCCCGGGCCATTTTCTTACAGTCACTAAATTTCCCAAATTTTCTTTTTTTCTCCTCCAATTACAATTCCTTTGATGGTGTCTCCGCTCCAGCCTGTTTGTAGGCCCTTCTTTTCTGTTTTGGCCTTCAGTGGGGATCGGATTTGGCAAGCTTTGCTGCATGTGCCTGCACTTGCTGGCGTATGGCCTGCCTGCATTTTGAAGGCTTTGACTTTGGGAACGATTTTTTCTTGTTTTCTTTTTTCTTGTTTTAAATATTCATGCCATGTTGTCATATCTTGCCCCCTAAGTTGTGTTTTCCTCCTTGACTTTTTCCGCTGCTTTTGAAATATCTGTGAGCTTTGTTTTGGCATCATTTAGTCCTTCGCACTGCACCTGACATAATCCCGGGCCATTTTCTTACAGTCACTAAATTTACCAAATTTACATTTTTACTTTTCCTAATGCAATATTTCCGATGCTGTCTCCATCCACCGCCCCTCACTGCCTGAAGCCCTGCCCCTCACACAGGGAGCCCCAGCCATGACTGCCTAGTGCCCCGCCCCGCACTGACTGGATCCCCACCCCTGAAAGCCTGGAACCCCGCGCCTCACTCATGGGGCCTTGCCCTTCATAATTGGAGCCCCGCCCCTCAAATATGGAGCCTTGCCCCTGACTGCATGGAGCCCTGCCCATCCCTCATGGATCCCCGCCCATCACTGGCTGGAGCCCTGCCCCACAAACATGGAGCCCTTTCCCTCACACATGGAGCCTTGCCCCTCTCTGGCTGGAGCCCTGCCACTAACACAAAGAGCCCCGGCCATCACTGCCCTGAGCCCCGCCCCTCACTGACTGGATCCCCACCCCTGAAAGCCTGGAACCCTGGCCTTCACTCATGGGGCCTTGCCCTTCATATTTGAAGCCCCGCCCCTCAAATATGGAGCCCTATCCCTCACTGCATGGAGCCCTGCCCATCCCACATGGAGCCCCGCCCATCACTGGCTGGAGCCCTGCCCCACACACATGGAGCCTTTTCCCTCACACATGGAGCCCTGCCCCTCTCTGGCTGCAGCCCTAACCCTAACACATGGAGCCTCGGCAATCACTGCCTAGAGCCCCACCCCTCACTGACTGGATCCCCACCCCTCACAGCCCGGAACCCCGCCCCTCACGCATGGAACCCCTTCCCTCACTCATGGAGCCCTGCCCATCCCACATGGAGCCCCGCCCATCACTGGCTGGAGCCCTGCCCCACACACATGGAGCCGCTTCCGTCACACATAGAGCACCGCCCCTCACTGCCTGAAGCCCTGCCCCTCACACATGGAGCCCCGCCTTTGTAGGTCCTTCTTTTCGGTTTTGGCCTTCAGTGGGGATCAATTTTGGCAAGCTTTGCTGCATGTGTCTGCACTTGCTGGCGTATGGCCTGCCTGCATTTTGATGGCTTTGACTTTGGGAAAGATTTTTTCTTGTTTTTTTTTTTTTGTTTAACTGTTCATGCCATGTCCCTCATATCTTGCCCCGTAAGTTGTGTCTTCCTCCTTGACTATTTCCCTTGAATTTGCAACATCTCTTAGCTTAATTTTTGCATCTTTTGGTCCTTCGCACTGCACCTCATATAATCCCGGGCCATTTTCTTAGAGTCACTAGATTTCCCAAATTTCCTTTTTTTCTCCTCCAATTGCAATTCCTTTGATGGAGTCTCCGTTCCAGTGTGTTTGTAGGTCCTTCTTTTCTGTTTGGGCCTTCAGTGGGGATGAATTTTGGCAAGCTTTGCTGCATGTGCCTGGACTTGCTGGTGTATGGCCTGCCTGCATTTTGATGGCTTTGACTTTGGAAAATTTTTTTTTTTCGTTGTTTTGTGAAGTGTCCATGCCATGTCCCTCATATCTTGCCCCCTAAGTTGTGTCTTCCTCCTTGACTTTTTCCCCTGCTTTTGCAACATCTGTGAGCCTATTTTTTGCATGTTTTGGTCCTTTGCAATGCAGCTGATTTCCTCACAGCCTATTTTTTGAAGACATTAAAATTACTGATTTTCTGCTTTTTTCAATTGCATTTCATTTGAACTTATCTCCTTTCCAGAGTGTTTGCAAGCCTTTCTTTTGGGATTCACAAGATTCCTTTTCCCTTCCCGAAAGGAAATTTCATTTCCTTTCGGGAAGGGAAAAGAAATCTTGTGATTTCAATGGGGACGAATCGAAGAATCATTGGTGCATTTCCCTGCCCTTGATGGCATGCCATGCCTTTTGGTGGCTTTGACTTGGGGAAAGATTTTTTTCATTTTTTGGTTGATTTCTGAAGTGTCCATGCCATGTCCTCATATCTTGCCACCTAAGTTGTGTCTTCCTCCTTGACTTTTTCCCCTGCTTTTGCAACATCTGTGAGCTTTGTTTTTGCATCTTTTGGTCCTTCGCACTACACCTGATATTATCCCGGGCCATTTTCTTACAGTCACTAAATTTCCCAAATTTTCTTTTTTTCTCCTCCAATTACAATTCCTTTGATGGTGTCTCCGCTCCAGCCTGTTTGTAGGCCCTTCTTTTCTGTTTTGGCCTTCAGTGGGGATCAGATTTGGCAAGCTTTGCTGCATGTGCCTGCACTTGCTGGCGTATGGCCTGCCTGCATTTTGAAGGCTTTGACTTTGGGAACGATTTTTTCTTGTTTTTCTTTTTTCTTGTTTTAAATATTCATGCCATGTCCCTCATATCTTGCCCCCTAAGTTGTGTTTATCTCCTTGACTTTTTCCGCTGCTTTTGAAATATCTGTGAGCTTTGTTTTGGCATCATTTAGTCCTTCGCACTGCACCTGACATGATCCCTGGCCATTTTCTTACAGTCACTAAATTTACCAAATTTACATTTTTATTTTCCTAATGCAATATTTCCGATGCTGTCTCCATCCACTGCCCCTCACTGCCTGAAGCCCTGCCCCTCACACAGGGAGCCCCAGCCATGACTGCCTAGTGCCCCGCCCCGCACTGACTGGATCCCCACCCCTGAAAGCCTGGAACCCCGCGCCTCACTCATGGGGCCTTGCCCTTCATAATTGGAGCCCCGCCCCTCAAATATGGAGCCTTGCCCCTGACTGCATGGAGCCCTGCCCATCCCTCATGGATCCCCGCCCATCACTGGCTGGAGCCCTGCCCCACAAACATGGAGCCCTTTCCCTCACACATGGAGCCTTGCCCCTCTCTGGCTGGAGCCCTGCCACTAACACAAAGAGCCCCGGCCATCACTGCCCTGAGCCCCGCCCCTCACTGACTGGATCCCCACCCCTGAAAGCCTGGAACCCCGGCCTTAACTCATGGGGCCTTGCCCTTCATATTTGAAGCCCCGCCCCTCAAATATGGAGCCATATCCCTCACTGCATGGAGCCCCGGCCATCACTGGCTGGAGCCCTGCCCCACACACATGGAGCCTTTTCCCTCACACATGGAGCCCTGCCCCTCTCTGGCTGCAGCCCAAACCCTAACACATGGAGCCTCGGCAATCACTGCCTAGAGCCCCACCCCGCACTGACTGGATCCCCACCCCTCACAGCCCGGAACCCCGCCCCTCACGCATGGAACCCCTTCCCTCACTCATGGAGCCCTGCCCATCCCACATGGAGCCCCGCCCATCACTGGCTGGAGCCCTGCCCCACACACATGGAGCCGCTTCCGTCACACATAGAGCACCGCCCCTCACTGCCTGAAGCCCTGCCCCTCACACATGGAGCCCCGCCTTTGTAGGTCCTTCTTTTCGGTTTTGGCCTTCAGTGGGGATCAATTTTGGCAAGCTTTGCTGCATGTGTCTGCACTAGCTGGCGTATGGCCTGCCTGCATTTTGATGGCTTTGACTTTGGGAAAGATTTTTTCTTGTTTTTTTTTTTTTGTTTAACTGTTCATGCCATGTCCCTCATATCTTGCCCCGTAAGTTGTGTCTTCCTCCTTGACTATTTCCCTTGAATTTGAAACATCTCTTAGCTTAATTTTTGCATCTTTTGGTCCTTCGCACTGCACCTCATATAATCCCGGGCCATTTTCTTAGAGTCACTAGATTTCCCAAATTTCCTTTTTTTCTCCTCCAATTGCAATTCCTTTGATGGAGCCTCCGTTCCAGTGTGTTTGTAGGTCCTTCTTTTCTGTTTGGGCCTTCAGTGGGGATGAATTTTGGCAAGCTTTGCTGCATGTGCCTGGACTTGCTGGTGTATGGCCTGCCTGCATTTTGATGGCTTTGACTTTGGGAAAGATTTTTTTTTTTCGTTGTTTTGTGAAGTGTCCATGCCATGTCCCTCATATCTTGCCCCCTAAGTTGTCTCTTCCTCCTTGACTTTTTCCCCTGCTTTTGCAATATCTGTGAGCCTATTTTTTGCATGTTTTGGTCCTTTGCAATGCAGCTGATTTCCTCACAGCCTATTTTTTGAAGACATAAAATTACTGATTTTCTGCTTTTTTCAATTGCATTTCATTTGAACTTATCTCCTTTCCAGAGTGTTTGCAAGCCTTTCTTTTGGGATTCACAAGATTCCTTTTCCCTTCCCGAAAGGAAATTTCATTTCCTTTCGGGAAGGGAAAAGAAATCTTGTGATTTCAATGGGGACGAATCGAAGAATCATTGGTGCATTTCCCTGCCCTTGATGGCATGCCATGCCTTTTGGTGGCTTTGACTTGGGGAAAGATTTTTTCATTTTTTGGTTGATTTCTGAAGTGTCCATGCCATGTCCTCATATCTTGCCACCTAAGTTGTGTCTTCCTCCTTGACTTTTTCCCCTGCTTTTGCAACATCTGTGAGCTTCGTTTTTGCATCTTTTGGTCCTTCGCACTGCACCTGATATTATCCCGGGCCATTTCCTTACAGTCACTAAATTTCCCAAATTTTCTTTTTTTCTCCTCCAATTACAATTCCTTTGATGGTGTCTCCGCTCCAGCCTGTTTGTAGGCCCTTCTTTTCTGTTTTGGCCTTCAGTGGGGATCAGATTTGGCAAGCTTTGCTGCATGTGCCTGCACTTGCTGGCGTATGGCCTGCCTGCATTTTGAAGGCTTTGACTTTGGGAACGATTTTTTCTTGTTTTTCTTTTTTCTTGTTTTAAATATTCATGCCATGTCCCTCATATCTTGCCCCCTAAGTTGTGTTTTCCTCCTTGACTTTTTCCGCTGCTTTTGAAATATCTGTGAGCTTTGTTTTGGCATCATTTAGTCCTTCGCACTGCACCTGACATGATCCCGGGCCATTTTCTTACAGTCACTAAATTTACCAAATTTACATTTTTACTTTTCCTAATGCAATATTTCCGATGCTGTCTCCATCCACCGCCCCTCACTGCCTGAAGCCCTGCCCCTCACACAGGGAGCCCCAGCCATGACTGCCTAGTGCCCCGCCCCGCACTGACTGGATCCCCACCCCTGAAAGCCTGGAACCCCGCGCCTCACTCATGGGGCCTTGCCCTTCATATTTGAAGCCCCGACCCTCAAATATGGAGCCCTATCCCTCACTGCATGGAGCCCTGCCCATCCCACATGGAGCCCCGCCCATCACTGGCTGGAGCCCTGCCCCACACACATGGAGCCTTTTCCCTCACACATGGAGCCCTGCCCCTCTCTGGCTGCAGCCCTAACCCTAACACATGGAGCCTCGGCAATCACTGCCTAGAGCCCCACCCCGCACTGACTGGATCCCCACCCCTCACAGCCCGGAACCCCGCCCCTCACGCATGGAACCCCTTCCCTCACTCATGGAGCCCTGCCCATCCCACATGGAGCCCCGCCCATCACTGGCTGGAGCCCTGCCCCACACACATGGAGCCGCTTCCGTCACACATAGAGCACCGCCCCTCACTGCCTGAAGCCCTGCCCCTCACACATGGAGCCCCGCCTTTGTAGGTCCTTCTTTTCGGTTTTGGCCTTCAGTGGGGATCAATTTTGGCAAGCTTTGCTGCATGTGTCTGCACTTGCTGGCATATGGCCTGCCTGCATTTTGATGGCTTTGACTTTGGGAAAGATTTTTTCTTGTTTTTTTTTTTTTGTTTAACTGTTCATGCCATGTCCCTCATATCTTGCCCCGTAAGTTGTGTCTTCCTCCTTGACTATTTCCCCTGATTTTGCAACATCTCTTAGCTTAATTTTTGCATCTTTTGGTCCTTCGCACTGCACCTCATATAATCCCGGGCCATTTTCTTAGAGTCACTAGATTTCCCAAATTTCCTTTTTTTCTCCTCCAATTGCAATTCCTTTGATGGAGTCTCCGTTCCAGTGTGTTTGTAGGTCCTTCTTTTCTGTTTGGGCCTTCAGTGGGGATGAATTTTGGCAAGCTTTGCTGCATGTGCCTGGACTTGCTGGTGTATGGCCTGCCTGCATTTTGATGGCTTTGACTTTGGAAAAATTTTTTTTTTTCGTTGTTTTGTGAAGTGTCCATGCCATGTCCCTCATATCTTGCCCCCTAAGTTGTGTCTTCCTCCTTGACTTTTTCCCCTGCTTTTGCAACATTTGTGAGCCTATTTTTTGCATGTTTTGGTCCTTTGCAATGCAGCTGATTTCCTCACAGCCTATTTTTTGAAGACATTAAAATTACTGATTTTCTGCTTTTTTCAATTGCATTTCATTTGAACTTATCTTCTTTCCAGAGTGTTTGCAAGCCTTTCTTTTGGGATTCACAAGATTCCTTTTCCCTTCCCGAAAGGAAATTTCATTTCCTTTCGGAAGGGAAAAGAAATCTTGTGATTTCAATGGGGACGAATCGAAGAATCATTGGTGCATTTCCCTGCCCTTGATGGCATGCCATGCCTTTTGGTGGCTTTGACTTGGGGAAAGATTTTTTTCATTTTTTGGTTGATTTCTGAAGTGTCCATGCCATGTCCTCATATCTTGCCACCTAAGTTGTGTCTTCCTCCTTGACTTTTTCCCCTGCTTTTGCAACATCTGTGAGCTTAGTTTTTGCATCTTTTGGTCCTTCGCACTGCACCTGATATTATCCCGGGCCATTTTCTTACAGTCACTAAATTTCCCAAATTTTCTTTTTTTTCTCCTCCAATTACAATTCCTTTGATGGTGTCTCCGCTCCAGCCTTTTTGTAGGCCCTTCTTTTCTGTTTTGGCCTTCAGTGGGGATCGGATTTGGCAAGCTTTGCTGCATGTGCCTGCACTTGCTGGCGTATGGCCTGCCTGCATTTTGAAGGCTTTGACTTTGGGAACGATTTTTTCTTGTTTTCTTTTTTCTTGTTTTAAATATTCATGCCATGTCCCTCATATCTTGCCCCCTAAGTTGTGTTTTCCTCCTTGACTTTTTCCGCTGCTTTTGAAATATCTGTGAGCTTTGTTTTGGCATCATTTAGTCCTTCGCACTGCACCTGACATAATCCCGGGCCATTTTCTTACAGTCACTAAATTTACCAAATTTACATTTTTACTTTTCCTAATGCAATATTTCCGATGCTGTCTCCATCCACCGCCCCTCACTGCCTGAAGCCCTGCCCCTCACACAGGGAGCCCCAGCCATGACTGCCTAGTGCCCCGCCCCGCACTGACTGGATCCCCACCCCTGAAAGCCTGGAACCCCGCGCCTCACTCATGGGGCCTCGCCCTTCATAATTGGAGCCCCGCCCCTCAAAGATGGAGCCTTGCCCCTGACTGCATGGAGCCCTGCCCATCCCTCATGGATCCCCGCCCATCACTGGCTGGAGCCCTGCCCCACAAACATGGAGCCCTTTCCCTCACACATGGAGCCTTGCCCCTCTCTGGCTGGAGCCCTGCCACTAACACAAAGAGCCCCGGCCATCACTGCCCTGAGCCCCGCCCCTCACTGACTGGATCCCCACCCCTGAAAGCCTGGAACCCCGGCCTTAACTCATGGGGCCTTGCCCTTCATATTTGAAGCCCCCGCCCCTCAAATATGGAGCCATATCCCTCACTGCATGGAGCCCTGCCCATCCCACATGGAGCCCCGCCCATCACTGGCTGGAGCCCTGCCCCACACACATGGAGCCTTTTCCCTCACACATGGAGCCCTGCCCCTCTCTGGCTGCAGCCCTAACCCTAACACATGGAGCCTCGGCAATCACTGCCTAGAGCCCCACCCCGCACTGACTGGATCCCCCACCCCTCACAGCCCGGAACCCCGCCCCTCACGCATGGAACCCCTTCCCTCACTCATGGAGCCCTGCCCATCCCACATGGAGCCCCGCCCATCACTGGCTGGAGCCCTGCCCCACACACATGGAGCCGCTTCCGTCACACATAGAGCACCGCCCCTCACTGCCTGAAGCCCTGCCCCTCACACATGGAGCCCCGCCTTTGTAGGTCCTTCTTTTCGGTTTTGGCCTTCAGTGGGGATCAATTTTGGCAAGCTTTGCTGCATGTGTCTGCACTAGCTGGCGTATGGCCTGCCTGCATTTTGATGGCTTTGACTTTGGGAAAGATTTTTTCTTGTTTTTTTTTTTTTTGTTTAACTGTTCATGCCATGTCCCTCATATCTTGCCCCGTAAGTTGTGTCTTCCTCCTTGACTATTTCCCTTGAATTTGAAACATCTCTTAGCTTAATTTTTGCATCTTTGGTCCTTCGCACTGCACCTCATATAATCCCGGGCCATTTTCTTAGAGTCACTAGATTTCCCAAATTTCCTTTTTTTCTCCTCCAATTGCAATTCCTTTGATGGAGTCTCCGTTCCAGTGTGTTTGTAGGTCCTTCTTTTCTGTTTGGGCCTTCAGTGGGGATGAATTTTGGCAAGCTTTGCTGCATGTGCCTGGACTTGCTGGTGTATGGCCTGCCTGCATTTTGATGGCTTTGACTTTGGAAAAATTTTTTTTTTTCGTTGTTTTGTGAAGTGTCCATGCCATGTCCCTCATATCTTGCCCCCTAAGTTGTCTCTTCCTCCTTGACTTTTTCCCCTGCTTTTGCAACATCTGTGAGCCTATTTTTTGCATGTTTTGGTCCTTTGCAATGCAGCTGATTTCCTCACAGCCTATTTTTTGAAGACATTAAAATTACTGATTTTCTGCTTTTTTCAATTGCATTTCATTTGAACTTATCTCCTTTCCAGAGTGTTTGCAAGCCTTTCTTTTGGGATTCACAAGATTCCTTTTCCCTTCCCGAAAGGAAATTTCATTTCCTTTCGGGAAGTGAAAAGAAATCTTGTGATTTCAATGGGGACGAATCGAAGAATCATTGGTGCATTTCCCTGCCCCTTGATGGCATGCCATGCCTTTTGGTGGCTTTGACTTGGGGAAAGATTTTTTCATTTTTTGGTTGATTTCTGAAGTGTCCATGCCATGTCCTCATATCTTGCCACCTAAGTTGTGTCTTCCTCCTTGACTTTTTCCCCTGCTTTTGCAACATCTGTGAGCTTCGTTTTTGCATCTTTTGGTCCTTCGCACTGCACCTGATATTATCCCGGGCCATTTCCTTACAGTCACTAAATTTCCCAAATTTTCTTTTTTTCTCCTCCAATTACAATTCCTTTGATGGTGTCTCCGCTCCAGCCTGTTTGTAGGCCCTTCTTTTCTGTTTTGGCCTTCAGTGGGGATCAGGTTTGGCAAGCTTTGCTGCATGTGCCTGCACTTGCTGGCGTATGGCCTGCCTGCATTTTGAAGGCTTTGACTTTGGGAACGATTTTTTCTTGTTTTTCTTTTTTCTTGTTTTAAATATTCATGCCATGTCCCTCATATCTTGCCCCCTAAGTTGTGTTTTCCTCCTTGACTTTTTCCGCTGCTTTTGAAATATCTGTGAGCTTTGTTTTGGCATCATTTAGTCCTTCGCACTGCACCTGACATGATCCCGGGCCATTTTCTTACAGTCACTAAATTTACCAAATTTACATTTTTACTTTTCCTAATGCAATATTTCCGATGCTGTCTCCATCCACCGCCCCTCACTGCCTGAAGCCCTGCCCCTCACACAGGGAGCCCCAGCCATGACTGCCTAGTGCCCCGCCCCGCACTGACTGGATCCCCACCCCTGAAAGCCTGGAACCCCGCGCCTCACTCATGGGGCCCTTGCCCTTCATAATTGGAGCCCCGACCCTCAAATATGGAGCCCTATCCCTCACTGCATGGAGCCCTGCCCATCCCACATGGAGCCCCGCCCATCACTGGCTGGAGCCCTGCCCCACACACATGGAGCCTTTTCCCTTACACATGGAGCCCTGCCCCTCTCTGGCTGCAGCCCTAACCCTAACACATGGAGCCTCGGCAATCACTGCCTAGAGCCCCACCCCCTCACTGACTGGATCCCCACCCCTCACAGCCCGGAACCCCGCCCCTCACGCATGGAACCCCTTCCCTCACTCATGGAGCCCTGCCCATCCCACATGGAGCCCCGCCCATCACTGGCTGGAGCCCTGCCCCACACACATGGAGCCGCTTCCGTCACACATAGAGCACCGCCCCTCACTGCCTGAAGCCCTGCCCCTCACACATGGAGCCCCGCCTTTGTAGGTCCTTCTTTTCGGTTTTGGCCTTCAGTGGGGATCAATTTTGGCAAGCTTTGCTGCATGTGTCTGCACTTGCTGGCGTATGGCCTGCCTGCATTTTGATGGCTTTGACTTTGGGAAAGATTTTTTCTTGTTTTTTTTTTTTTTGTTTAACTGTTCATGCCATGTCCCTCATATCTTGCCCCGTAAGTTGTGTCTTCCTCCTTGACTATTTCCCTTGAATTTGAAACATCTCTTAGCTTAATTTTTGCATCTTTTGGTCCTTCGCACTGCACCTCATATAATCCCGGGCCATTTTCTTAGAGTCACTAGATTTCCCAAATTTCCTTTTTTTCTCCTCCAATTGCAATTCCTTTGATGGAGTCTCCATTCCAGTGTGTTTGTAGGTCCTTCTTTTCTGTTTGGGCCTTCAGTGGGGATGAATTTTGGCAAGCTTTGCTGCATGTGCCTGGACTTGCTGGTGTATGGCCTGCCTGCATTTTGATGGCTTTGACTTTGGAAAAATTTTTTTTTTTCGTTGTTTTGTGAAGTGTCCATGCCATGTCCCTCATATCTTGACCCCTAAGTTGTCTCTTCCTCCTTGACTTTTTCCCCTGCTTTTGCAACATCTGTGAGCCTATTTTTTGCATGTTTTGGTCCTTTGCAATGCAGCTGATTTCCTCACAGCCTATTTTTTGAAGACATTAAAATTACTGATTTTCTGCTTTTTTCAATTGCATTTCATTTGAACTTATCTTCTTTCCAGAGTGTTTGCAAGCCTTTCTTTTGGGATTCACAAGATTCCTTTTCCCTTCCCGAAAGGAAATTTCATTTCCTTTCGGGAAGGGAAAAGAAATCTTGTGATTTCAATGGGGACGAATCGAAGAATCATTGGTGCATTTCCCTGCCCTTGATGGCATGCCATGCCTTTTGGTGGCTTTGACTTGGGGAAAGATTTTTTTCATTTT
Organism: Artemisiospiza belli; assembly: GCA_021963965.1. Taxonomy (NCBI): domain Eukaryota; kingdom Metazoa; phylum Chordata; class Aves; order Passeriformes; family Passerellidae; genus Artemisiospiza; species Artemisiospiza belli. The sequence continues at coordinate 233,651 of JAKDEW010000467.1, read as the reverse complement.
TTGGTTGATTTCTGAAGTGTCCATGCCATGTCCTCATATCTTGCCACCTAAGTTGTGTCTTCCTCCTTGACTTTTTCCCCTGCTTTTGCAACATCTGTGAGCTTCGTTTTTGCATCTTTTGGTCCTTCGCACTGCACCTGATATTATCCCGGGCCATTTTCTTACAGTCACTAAATTTCCCAAATTTTCTTTTTTTCTCCTCCAATTACAATTCCTTTGATGGTGTCTCCGCTCCAGCCTGTTTGTAGGCCCTTCTTTTCTGTTTTGGCCTTCAGTGGGGATCAGATTTGGCAAGCTTTGCTGCATGTGCCTGCACTTGCTGGCGTATGGCCTGCCTGCATTTTGAAGGCTTTGACTTTGGGAACGATTTTTTCTTGTTTTCTTTTTTCTTGTTTTAAATATTCATGCCATGTCCCTCATATCTTGCCCCCTAAGTTGTGTTTTCCCTCCTTGACTTTTTCCGCTGCTTTTGAAATATCTGTGAGCTTTGTTTTGGCATCATTTAGTCCTTCGCACTGCACCTGACATAATCCCGGGCCATTTTCTTACAGTCACTAAATTTACCAAATTTACATTTTTACTTTTCCTAATGCAATATTTCCGATGCTGTCTCCATCCACCGCCCCTCACTGCCTGAAGCCCTGCCCCTCACACAGGGAGCCCCAGCCATGACTGCCTAGTGCCCCGCCCCGCACTGACTGGATCCCCACCCCTGAAAGCCTGGAACCCCGCGCCTCACTCATGGGGCCTTGCCCTTCATAATTGGAGCCCCCGCCCCTCAAATATGGAGCCTTGCCCCTGACTGCATGGAGCCCTGCCCATCCCTCATGGATCCCCGCCCATCACTGGCTGGAGCCCTGCCCCACAAACATGGAGCCCTTTCCCTCACACATGGAGCCTTGCCCCTCTCTGGCTGGAGCCCTGCCACTAACACAAAGAGCCCCGGCCATCACTGCCCTGAGCCCCGCCCCTCACTGACTGGATCCCCACCCCTGAAAGCCTGGAACCCCGGCCTTCACTCATGGGGCCTTGCCCTTCATATTTGAAGCCCCGCCCCTCAAATATGGAGCCCTATCCCTCACTGCATGGAGCCCTGCCCATCCCACATGGAGCCCCGCCCATCACTGGCTGGAGCCCTGCCCCACACACATGGAGCCTTTTCCCTCACACATGGAGCCCTGCCCCTCTCTGGCTGCAGCCCTAACCCTAACACATGGAGCCTCGGCAATCACTGCCTAGAGCCCCACCCCTCACTGACTGGATCCCCACCCCTCACAGCCCGGAACCCCGCCCCTCACGCATGGAACCCCTTCCCTCACTCATGGAGCCCTGCCCATCCCACATGGAGCCCCCGCCCATCACTGGCTGGAGCCCTGCCCCACACACATGGAGCCGCTTCCCTCACACATAGAGCACCGCCCCTCACTGCCTGAAGCCCTGCCCCTCACACATGGAGCCCCGCCTTTGTAGGTCCTTCTTTTCGGTTTTGGCCTTCAGTGGGGATCAATTTTGGCAAGCTTTGCTGCATGTGTCTGCACTTGCTGGCGTATGGCCTGCCTGCATTTTGATGGCTTTGACTTTGGGAAAGATTTTTTCTTGTTTTTTTTTTTTTTGTTTAACTGTTCATGCCATGTCCCTCATATCTTGCCCCGTAAGTTGTGTCTTCCTCCTTGACTATTTCCCTTGAATTTGCAACATCTCTTAGCTTAATTTTTGCATCTTTTGGTCCTTCGCACTGCACCTCATATAATCCCGGGCCATTTTCTTAGAGTCACTAGATTTCCCAAATTTCCTTTTTTTCTCCTCCAATTGCAATTCCTTTGATGGAGTCTCCGTTCCAGTGTGTTTGTAGGTCCTTCTTTTCTGTTTGGGCCTTCAGTGGGGATGAATTTTGGCAAGCTTTGCTGCATGTGCCTGGACTTGCTGGTGTATGGCCTGCCTGCATTTTGATGGCTTTGACTTTGGAAAAATTTTTTTTTTTTCGTTGTTTTGTGAAGTGTCCATGCCATGTCCCTCATATCTTGCCCCCTAAGTTGTGTCTTCCTCCTTGACTTTTTCCCCTGCTTTTGCAACATCTGTGAGCCTATTTTTTGCATGTTTTGGTCCTTTGCAATGCAGCTGATTTCCTCACAGCCTATTTTTTGAAGACATTAAAATTACTGATTTTCTGCTTTTTTTCAATTGCATTTCATTTGAACTTATCTCCTTTCCAGAGTGTTTGCAAGCCTTTCTTTTGGGATTCACAAGATTCCTTTTCCCTTCCCGAAAGGAAATTTCATTTCCTTTCGGGAAGGGAAAAGAAATCTTGTGATTTCAATGGGGACGAATCGAAGAATCATTGGTGCATTTCCCTGCCCTTGATGGCATGCCATGCCTTTTGGTGGCTTTGACTTGGGGAAAGATTTTTTTCATTTTTTGGTTGATTTCTGAAGTGTCCATGCCATGTCCTCATATCTTGCCACCTAAGTTGTGTCTTCCTCCTTGACTTTTTCCCCTGCTTTTGCAACATCTGTGAGCTTCGTTTTTGCATCTTTTGGTCCTTCGCACTGCACCTGATATTATCCCGGGCCATTTTCTTACAGTCACTAAATTTCCCAAATTTTCTTTTTTTCTCCTCCAATTACAATTCCCTCCAATTACAATTCCTTTGATGGTGTCTCCGCTCCAGCCTGTTTGTAGGCCCTTCTTTTCTGTTTTGGCCTTCAGTGGGGATCAGATTTGGCAAGCTTTGCTGCATGTGTCTGCACTTGCTGGCGTATGGCCTGCCTGCATTTTGAAGGCTTTGACTTTGGGAACGATTTTTTCTTGTTTTTCTTTTTTCTTGTTTTAAATATTCATGCCATGTCCCTCATATCTTGCCCCCTAAGTTGTGTTTTCCTCCTTGACTTTTTCCGCTGCTTTTGAAATATCTGTGAGCTTTGTTTTGGCATCATTTAGTCCTTCGCACTGCACCTGACATGATCCCGGGCCATTTTCTTACAGTCACTAAATTTACCAAATTTACATTTTTACTTTTCCTAATGCAATATTTCCGATGCTGTCTCCATCCACCGCCCCTCACTGCCTGAAGCCCTGCCCCTCACACAGGGAGCCCCAGCCATGACTGCCTAGTGCCCCGCCCCGCACTGACTGGATCCCCACCCCTGAAAGCCTGGAACCCCGCGCCTCACTCATGGGGCCTTGCCTTTCATAATTGGAGCCCCGCCCCTCATATATGGAGCCCTATCCCTCACTGCATGGAGCCCTGCCCATCCCACATGGAGCCCCGCCCATCACTGGCTGGGAGCCCTGCCCCACACACATGGAGCCTTTTCCCTTACACATGGAGCCCTGCCCCTCTCTGGCTGCAGCCCTAACCCTAACACATGGAGCCTCGGCAATCACTGCCTAGAGCCCCACCCCCTCACTGACTGGATCCCCACCCCCTCACAGCCCGGAACCCCGCCCCTCACGCATGGAACCCCTTCCCTCACTCATGGAGCCCTGCCCATCCCACATGGAGCCCCGCCCATCACTGGCTGGAGCCCTGCCCCACACACATGGAGCCCGCTTCCGTCACACATAGAGCACCGCCCCTCACTGCCTGAAGCCCTGCCCCTCACACATGGAGCCCCGCCTTTGTAGGTCCTTCTTTTCGGTTTTGGCCTTCAGTGGGGATCAATTTTGGCAAGCTTTGCTGCATGTGTCTGCACTTGCTGGCGTATGGCCTGCCTGCATTTTGATGGCTTTGACTTTGGGAAAGATTTTTTCTTGTTTTTTTTTTTTTTTGTTTAACTGTTCATGCCATGTCCCTCATATCTTGCCCCGTAAGTTGTGTCTTCCTCCTTGACTATTTCCCTTGAATTTGAAACATCTCTTAGCCTAATTTTTGCATCTTTTGGTCCTTCGCACTGCACCTCATATAATCCCGGGCCATTTTCTTAGAGTCACTAGATTTCCCAAATTTCCTTTTTTTCTCCTCCAATTGCAATTCCTTTGATGGAGTCTCCGTTCCAGTGTGTTTGTAGGTCCTTCTTTTCTGTTTGGGCCTTCAGTGGGGATTGAATTTTGGCAAGCTTTGCTGCATGTGCCTGCACTTGCTGGCGTATGGCCTGGCCTGCATTTTGAAGGCTTTGACTTTGGGAACGATTTTTTCTTGTTTTCTTTTTTCTTGTTTTAAATATTCATGCCATGTCCCTCATATCTCTCCCCCTACGTTGTGTTTTCCTCCTTGACTTTTTCCGCTGCTTTTGAAATATCTGTGAGCTTTGTTTTGGCATCATTTAGTCCTTCGCACTGCACCTGACATAATCCCGGGCCATTTTCTTACAGTCACTAAATTTACCAAATTTACATTTTTACTTTTCCTAATGCAATATTTCCGATGCTGTCTCCATCCACCGCCCCTCACTGCCTGAAGCCCTGCCCCTCACACAGGGAGCCCCAGCCATGACTGCCTAGTGCCCCGCCCCGCACTGACTGGATCCCCACCCCTGAAAGCCTGGAACCCCGCGCCTCACTCATGGGGCCTTGCCCTTCATAATTGGAGCCCCGCCCCTCAAATATGGAGCCTTGCCCCTGACTGCATGGAGCCCTGCCCATCCCTCATGGATCCCCGCCCATCACTGGCTGGAGCCCTGCCCCACAAACATGGAGCCCTTTCCCTCACACATGGAGCCTTGCCCCTCTCTGGCTGGAGCCCTGCCACTAACATAAAGAGCCCCGGCCATCACTGTCCTGAGCCCCGCCCCCTCACTGACTGGATCCCCACCCCTGAAAGCCTGGAACCCCCGGCCTTCACTCATGGGGCCTTGCCCTTCATATTTGAAGCCCCGCCCCTCAAATATGGAGCCCTATCCCTCACTGCATGGAGCCCTGCCCATCCCACATGGAGCCCCGCCCATCACTGGCTGGAGCCCTGCCCCACACACATGGAGCCTTTTCCCTCACACATGGAGCCCTGCCCCTCTCTGGCTGCAGCCCTAACCCTAACACATGGAGCCTCGGCAATCACTGCCTAGAGCCCCACCCCTCACTGACTGGATCCCCACCCCTCACAGCCCGGAACCCCGCCCCTCACGCATGGAACCCCTTCCCTCACTCATGGAGCCCTGCCCATCCCACATGGAGCCCCGCCCATCACTGGCTGGAGCCCTGCCCCTCACACATGGAGCCCCGCGTTTGTAGGTCCTTCTTTTCGGTTTTGGCCTTCAGTGGGGATCAATTTTGGCAAGCTTTGCTGCATGTGTCTGCACTAGCTGGCGTATGGCCCGCCTGCATTTTGATGGCTTTGACTTTGGGAAAGATTTTTTCTTGTTTTTTTTTTTTTGTTTAACTGTTCATGCCATGTCCCTCATATCTTGCCCCGTAAGTTGTGTCTTCCTCCCTGACTATTTCTCTTGAATTTGCAACATCTCTTAGCTTAATTTTTGCATCTTTTGGTCCTTCGCACTGCACCTCATATAATCCCGGGCCATTTTCTTAGAGTCACTAGATTTCCCAAATTTCCTTTTTTTCTCCTCCAATTGCAATTCCTTTGATGGAGTCTCCGTTCCAGTGTGTTTGTAGGTCCTTCTTTTCTGTTTGGGCCTTCAGTGGGGATGAATTTTGGCAAGCTTTGCTGCATGTGCCTGGACTTGCTGGTGTATGGCCTGCCTGCATTTTGATGGCTTTGACTTTGGAAAAAATTTTTTTTTCGTTGTTTTGTGAAGTGTCCATGCCATGTCCCTCATATCTTGCCCCCTAAGTTGTGTCTTCCTCCTTGACTTTTTCCCCTGCTTTTGCAACATCTGTGAGCCTATTTTTTGCATGTTTTGGTCCTTTGCAATGCAGCTGATTTCCTCACAGCCTATTTTTTGAAGACATTAAAATTACTGATTTTCTGCTTTTTTCAACTGCATTTCATTTGAACTTATCTCCTTTCCAGAGTGTTTGCAAGCCTTTCTTTTGGGATTCACAAGATTCCTTTTCCCTTCCCGAAAGGAAATTTCATTTCCTTTCGGGAAGGGACTTGTGATTTCAATGGGGACGAATCGAAGAATCATTGGTGCATTTCCCTGCCCTTGATGGCATGCCATGCCTTTTGGTGGCTTTGAATTGGGGAAAGATTTTTTTCATTTTTTGGTTGATTTCTGAAGTGTCCATGCCATGTCCTCATATCTTGCCACCTAAGTTGTGTCTTCCTCCTTGACTTTTTCCCCTGCTTTTGCAACATCTGTGAGCTTCGTTTTTGCATCTTTTGGTCCTTCGCACTGCACCTGATATTATCCCGGACCATTTTCTTACAGTCACTAAATTTCCCAAATTTTCTTTTTTTCTCCTCCAATTACAATTCCTTTGATGGTGTCTCCGCTCCAGCCCGTTTGTAGGCCCTTCTTTTCTGTTTTGGCCTTCAGTGGGGATCAGATTTGGCAAGCTTTGCTGCATGTGCCTGCACTTGCTGGCGTATGGCCTGCCTGCATTTTGAAGGCTTTGACTTTGAGAACGATTTTTTCTTGTTTTTCTTTTTTCTTGTTTTAAATATTCATGCCATGTCCCTCATATCTTGCCCCCTAAGTTGTGTTTTCCTCCTTGACTTTTTCCGCTGCTTTTGAAATATCTGTGAGCTTTGTTTTGGCATCATTTAGTCCTTCACACTGCACCTGACATAATCCCGGGCCATTTTCTTACAGTCACTAAATTTACCAAATTTACATTTTTACTTTTCCTAATGCAATATTTCCGATGCTGTCTCCATCCACCGCCCCTCACTGCCTGAAGCCCTGCCCCTCACACAGGGAGCCCCAGCCATGACTGCCTAGTGCCCCGCCCCGCACTGACTGGATCCCCACCCCTGAAAGCCTGGAACCCCGCGCCTCACTCATGGGGCCTTGCCCTTCATAATTGGAGCCCCGCCCCTCAAATATGGAGCCTTGCCCCTGACTGCATGGAGCCCTGCCCATCCCTCATGGATCCCCGCCCATCACTGGCTGGAGCCCTGCCCCACAAACATGGAGCCCTTTCCCTCACACATGGAGCCTTGCCCCTCTCTGGCTGGAGCCCTGCCACTAACACAAAGAGCCCCGGCCATCACTGCCCTGAGCCCCGCCCCTCACTGACTGGATCCCCACCCCTGAAAGCCTGGAACCCCGGCCTTCACTCATGGGGCCTTGCCCTTCATATTTGAAGCCCCGCCCCTCAAATATGGAGCCCTATCCCTCACTGCATGGAGCCCTGCCCATCCCACATGGAGCCCCGCCCATCACTGGCTGGAGCCCTGCCCCACACACATGGAGCCTTTTCCCTCACACATGGAGCCCTGCCCCTCTCTGGCTGCAGCCCTAACCCTAACACATGGAGCCTCGGCAATCACTGCCTAGAGCCCCACCCCTCACTGACTGGATCCCCACCCCTCACAGCCCGGAACCCCGCCCCTCACGCATGGAACCCCTTCCCTCACTCATGGAGCCCTGCCCATCCCACATGGAGCCCCGCCCATCACTGGCTGGAGCCCTGCCCCACACACATGGAGCCGCTTCCGTCACACATAGAGCACCGCCCCTCACTGCCTGAAGCCCTGCCCCTCACACATGGAGCCCCGCCTTTGTAGGTCCTTCTTTTCGGTTTTGGCCTTCAGTGGGGATCAATTTTGGCAAGCTTTGCTGCATGTGTCTGCACTTGCTGGCGTATGGCCTGCCTGCATTTTGATGGCTTTGACTCTGGAAACGATTTTTTCTTGTTTTTTTTTTTTTTGTTTAACTGTTCATGCCATGTCCCTCATATCTTGCCCCGTAAGTTGTGTCTTCCTCCTTGACTATTTCCCCTGATTTTGCAACATCTCTTAGCTTAATTTTTGCATCTTTTGGTCCTTCGCACTGCACCTCATATAATCCCGGGCCATTTTCTTAGAGTCACTAGGTTTCCCAAATTTCCTTTTTTTCTCCTCCAATTGCAATTCCTTTGATGGAGTCTCCGTTCCAGTGTGATTGTAGGTCCTTCTTTTCTGTTTGGGCCTTCAGTGGGGATGAATTTTGGCAAGCTTTTCTGCATGTGCCTGGACTTGCTGGTGTATGGCCTGCCTGCATTTTGATGGCTTTGACTTTGGAAAAAATTTTTTTTTTTCGTTGTTTTGTGAAGTGTCCATGCCATGTCCCTCATATCTTGCCCCCTAAGTTGTGTCTTCCTCCTTGACTTTTTCCCCTGCTTTTGCAACATCTGTGAGCTTAGTTTTGGCACCTTTTGGTCCATTGCAATGCAGCTGATTTCCTCACAGCCTATTTTTTGAAGACATTAAAATTACTGATTTTCTGCTTTTTTCAATTGCATTTCATTTGAACTTATCTCCTTTCCAGAGTGTTTGCAAGCCTTTCTTTTGGGATTCACAAGATTCCTTTTCCCTTCCCGAAAGGAAATTTCATTTCCTTTCGGGAAGGGAAAAGAAATCTTGTGATTTCAATGGGGACGAATCGAAGAATCATTGGTGCATTTCCCTGCCCTTGATGGCATGCCATGCCTTTTGGTGGCTTTGACTTGGGGAAAGATTTTTTTCATTTTTTAGTTGATTTCTGAAGCGTCCATGCCATGTCCTCATATCTTGCCACCTAAGTTGTGTCTTCCTCCTTGACTTTTTCCCCTGCTTTTGCAACATCTGTGAGCTTCGTTTTTGCATCTTTTGGTCCTTCGCACTGCACCTGATATTATCCCGGACCATTTTCTTACAGTCACTAAATTTCCCAAATTTTCTTTTTTTCTCCTCCAATTACAATTCCTTTGATGGTGTCTCCGCTCCAGCCCGTTTGTAGGCCCTTCTTTTCTGTTTTGGCCTTCAGTGGGGATCAGATTTGGCAAGCTTTGCTGCATGTGCCTGCACTTGCTGGCGTATGGCCTGCCTGCATTTTGAAGGCTTTGACTTTGGGAACGATTTTTTCTTGTTTTTCTTTTTTCTTGTTTTAAATATTCATGCCATGTCCCTCATATCTTGCCCCCTAAGTTGTGTTTTCCTCCTTGACTTTTTCCGCTGCTTTTGAAATATCTGTCAGCTTTGTTTTGGCATCATTTAGTCCTTCGCACTGCACCTGACATAATCCCGGGCCATTTTCTTACAGTCACTAAATTTACCAAATTTACATTTTTACTTTTCCTAATGCAATATTTCCGATGCTGTCTCCATCCACCGCCCCTCACTGCCTGAAGCCCTGCCCCTCACACAGGGAGCCCCAGCCATGACTGCCTAGTGCCCCGCCCCGCACTGACTGGATCCCCACCCCTGAAAGCCTGGAACCCCGCGCCTCACTCATGGGGCCTTGCCCTTCATAATTGGAGCCCCGCCCCTCAAATATGGAGCCTTGCCCCTGACTGCATGGAGCCCTGCCCATCCCTCATGGATCCCCGCCCATCACTGGCTGGAGCCCTGCCCCACAAACATGGAGCCCTTTCCCTCACACATGGAGCCTTGCCCCTCTCTGGCTGGAGCCCTGCCACTAACACAAAGAGCCCCGGCCATCACTGTCCTGAGCCCCGCCCCTCACTGACTGGATCCCCACCCCTGAAAGCCTGGAACCCCGGCCTTCACTCATGGGGCCTTGCCCTTCATATTTGAAGCCCCGCCCCTCAAATATGGAGCCCTATCCCTCACTGCATGGAGCCCTGCCCATCCCACATGGAGCCCCGCCCATCACTGGCTGGAGCCCTGCCCCACACACATGGAGCCTTTTCCCTCACACATGGAGCCCTGCCCCTCTCTGGCTGCAGCCCTAACCCTAACACATGGAGCCTCGGCAATCACTGCCTAGAGCCCCACCCCTCACTGACTGGATCCCCACCCCTCACAGCCCGGAACCCCGCCCCTCACGCATGGAACCCCTTCCCTCACTCATGGAGCCCTGCCCATCCCACATGGAGCCCCACCCATCACTGGCTGGAGCCCTGCCCCACACACATGGAGACGCTTCCGTCACACATAGAGCACCGCCCCTCACTGCCTGAAGCCCTGCCCCTCACACATGGAGCCCCGCCTTTGTAGGTCCTTCTTTTCGGTTTTGGCCTTCAGTGGGGATCAATTTTGGCAAGCTTTGCTGCATGTGTCTGCACTTGCTGGCGTATGGCCTGCCTGCATTTTGATGGCTTTGACTCTGGGAACGATTTTTTCTTGGTTTTTTTTTTTTGTTTAACTGTTCATGCCATGTCCCTCATATCTTGCCCCGTAAGTTGTGTCTTCCTCCTTGACTATTTCCCCTGATTTTGCAACATCTCTTAGCTTAATTTTTGCATCTTTTGGTCCTTCGCACTGCACCTCATATAATCCCGGGCCATTTTCTTAGAGTCACTAGGTTTCCCAAATTTCCTTTTTTTCTCCTCCAATTGCAATTCCTTTGATGGAGTCTCCGTTCCAGTGTGATTGTAGGTCCTTCTTTTCTGTTTGGGCCTTCAGTGGGGATGAATTTTGGCAAGCTTTGCTGCATGTGCCTGGACTTGCTGGTGTATGGCCTGCCTGCATTTTGATGGCTTTGACTTTGGAAAAATTTTTTTTTTTTTCGTTGTTTTGTGAAGTGTCCATGCCATGTCCCTCATATCTTGCCCCCTAAGTTGTGTCTTCCTCCTTGACTTTTTCCCCTGCTTTTGCATCATCTGTGAGCCTATTTTTTGCATGTTTTGGTCCTTTGCAATGCAGCTGATTTCCTCACAGCCTATTTTATGAAGACATTAAAATTACTGATTTTCTGCTTTTTTCAATTGCGTTTCATTTGAACTTATCTCCTTTCCAGAGTGTTTGCAAGCCTTTCTTTTGGGATTCACAAGATTCCTTTTCCCTTCCCGAAAGGAAATTTCATTTCCTTTCGGGAAGGGAAAAGAAATCTTGTGATTTCAATGGGGACGAATCGAAGAATCATTGGTGCATTTCCCTGCCCTTGATGGCATGCCATGCCTTTTGGTGGCTTTGACTTGGGGAAAGATTTTTTTCATTTTTTGGTTGATTTCTGAAGTGTCCATGCCATGTCCTCATATCTTGCCACCTAAGTTGTGTCTTCCTCCTTGACTTTTTCCCCTGCTTTTGCAACATCTGTGAGCTTAGTTTTTGCATCTTTTGGTCCTTCGCACTGCGCCTGATATTATCCCGGGCCATTTTCTTACAGTCACTAAATTTCCCAAATTTTCTTTTTTCTCCTCCAATTACAATTCCTTTGATGGTGTCTCCGCTCCAGCCTGTTTGTAGGCCCTTCTTTTCTGTTTTGGCCTTCAGTGGGGATCAGATTTGGCAAGCTTTGCTGCATGTGCCTGCACTTGCTGGCGTATGGCCTGCCTGCATTTTGAAGGCTTTGACTTTGGGAACGATTTTTTCTTGTTTTTCTTTTTTCTTGTTTTAAATATTCATGCCATGTCCCTCATATCTTGCCCCCTAAGTTGTGTTTTCCTCCTTGACTTTTTCCGCTGCTTTTGAAATATCTGTGAGCTTTGTTTTGGCATCATTTAGTCCTTCGCACTGCACCTGACATAAACCCAGGCCATTTTCTTACAGTCACTAAATTTACCAAATTTACATTTTTACTTTTCCTAATGCAATATTTCCGATGCTGTCGCCATCCACCGCCCCTCACTGCCTGAAGCCCTGCCCCTCACACAGGGAGCCCCAGCCATGACTGCCTAGTGCCCCGCCCCGCACTGACTGGATCCCCACCCCTGAAAGCCTGGAACCACGCGCCTCACTCATGGGGCCTTGCCCTTCATAATTGGAGCCCCGCCCCTCAAATATGGAGCCTTGCCCCTGACTGCATGGAGCCCTGCCCATCCCTCATGGATCCCCGCCCATCACTGGCTGGAGCCCTGCCCCACAAACATGGAGCCCTTTCCCTCACACATGGAGCCTTGCCCCTCTCTGGCTGGAGCCCTGCCACTAACACAAAGAGCCCCGGCCATCACTGTCCTGAGCCCCGCCCCTCACTGACTGGATCCCCACCCCTGAAAGCCTGGAACCCCGGCCTTCACTCATGGAGCCTTGCCCTTCATATTTGAAGCCCCGCCCCTCAAATATGGAGCCCTATCCCTCACTGCATGGAGCCCTGCCCATCCCACATGGAGCCCCGCCCATCACTGGCTGGAGCCCTGCCCCACACACATGGAGCCTTTTCCCTCACACATGGAGCCCTGCCCCTCTCTGGCTGCAGCCCTAACCCTAACACATGGAGCCTCGGCAATCACTGCCTAGAGCCCCACCCCTCACTGACTGGATCCCCACCCCTCACAGCCCGGAACCCCGCCCCTCACGCATGGAACCCCTTCCCTCACTCATGGAGCCCTGCCCATCCCACATGGAGCCCCGCCCATCACTGGCTGGAGCCCTGCCCCACACACATGGAGCCGCTTCCGTCACACATAGAGCACCGCCCCTCACTGCCTGAAGCCCTGCCCCTCACACATGGAGCCCCGCCTTTGTAGGTCCTTCTTTTCGGTTTTGGCCTTCAGTGGGGATCAATTTTGGCAAGCTTTGCTGCATGTGTCTGCACTTGCTGGCGTATGGCCTGCCTGCATTTTGATGGCTTTGACTTTGGGAAAGATTTTTTCTTGTTTTTTTTTTTTTTTGTTTAACTGTTCATGCCATGTCCCTCATATCTTGCCCCGTAAGTTGTGTCTTCCTCCTTGACTATTTCCCCTGATTTTGCAACATCTCTTAGCTTAATTTTTGCATCTTTTCGTCCTTCGCACTGCACCTCATATAATCCCGGGCCATTTTCTTAGAGTAACTAGATTTCCCAAATTTCCTTTTTTTCTCCTCCAATTGCAATTCCTTTGATGGAGTCTCCGTTCCAGTGTGTTTGTAGGTCCTTCTTTCCTGTTTGGGCCTTCAGTGGGGATGAATTTTGGCAAGCTTTCCTGCATGTGCCTGGACTTGCTGGTGTATGGCCTGCCTGCATTTTGATGGCTTTGACTTTGGAAAAATTTTTTTTTTTTCATTGTTTTGTGAAGTGTCCATGCCATGTCCCTCATATCTTGCCCCCTAAGTTGTGTCTTCCTCCTTGACTTTTTCCCCTGCTTTTGCAACATCTGTGAGCCTATTTTTTGCATGTTTTGGTCCTTTGCAATGCAGCTGATTTCCTCACAGCCTATTTTTTGAAGACATTAAAATTACTGATTTTCTGCTTTTTTCAATTGCATTTCATTTGAACTTATCTCCTTTCCAGAGTGTTTGCAAGCCTTTCTTTTGGGATTCACAAGATTCCTTTTCCCTTCCCGAAAGGAAATTTCATTTCCTTTCGGGAAGGGAAAAGAAATCTTGTGATTTCAATGGGGACGAATCGAAGAATCATTGGTGCATTTCCCTGCCCTTGATGGCATGCCATGCCTTTTGGTGGCTTTGACTTGGGGAAAGATTTTTTTCATTTTTTGGTTGATTTCTGAAGTGTCCATGCCATGTCCTCATATCTTGCCACCTAAGTTGTGTCTTCCTCCTTGACTTTTTCCCCTGCTTTTGCAACATCTGTGAGCTTAGTTTTTGCATCTTTTGGTCCTTCGCACTCCACCTGATATTATCCCGGGCCATTTTCTTACAGTCACTAAATTTCCCAAATTTTCTTTTTTTCTCCTCCAATTACAATTCCTTTGATGGTGTCTCCACTCCAGCCTGTTTGTAGGCCCTTATTTTCTGTTTTGGCCTTCAGTGGGGATCAGATTTGGCAAGCTTTGCTGCATGTGCCTGCACTTGCTGGCGTATGGCCTGCCTGCATTGTGAAGGCTTTGACTTTGGGAACGATTTTTTCTTGTTTTTCTTTTTTCTTGTTTTAAATATTCATGCCATGTCCCTCATATCTTGCCCCCTAAGTTGTGTTTTCCTCCTTGACTTTTTCCGCTGCTTTTGAAATATCTGTGAGCTTTGTTTTGGCATCATTTAGTCCTTCGCACTGCACCTGACATAATCCCGGGCCATTTTCTTTCAGTCACTAAATTTACCAAATTTACATTTTTACTTTTCCTAATGCAATATTTCCGATGCTGTCTCCATCCACCGCCCCTCACTGCCTGAAGCCCTGCCCCTCACACAGGGAGCCCCAGCCATGACTGCCTAGTGCCCCGCCCCGCACTGACTGGATCCCCACCCCTGAAAGCCTGGAACCCCGCGCCTCACTCATGGGGCCCTGCCCTTCATAATTGGAGCCCCGCCCCTCAAATATGGAGCCTTGCCCCTGACTGCATGGAGCCCTGCCCATCCCTCATGGAGCCCCGCCCATCACTGGCTGGAGCCCTGCCCCACAAACATGGAGCCCTTTCCCTCACACATGGAGCCTTGCCCCTCTCTGGCTGGAGCCCTGCCACTAACACAAAGAGCCCCGGCCATCACTGCCCTGAGCCCCGCCCCTCACTGACTGGATCCCCACCCCTGAAAGCCTGGAACCCCGGCCTTCACTCATGGGGCCTTGCCCTTCATATTTGAAGCCCCGCCCCTCAAATATGGAGCCCTATCCCTCACTGCATGGAGCCCTGCCCATCCCACATGGAGCCCCGCCCATCACTGGCTGGAGCCCTGCCCCACACACATGGAGCCTTTTCCCTCACACATGGAGCCCTGCCCCTCTCTGGCTGCAGCCCTAACCCTAACACATGGAGCCTCGGCAATCACTGCCTAGAGCCCCACCCCTCACTGACTGGATCCCCACCCCTCACAGCCCGGAACCCCGCCCCTCACGCATGGAACCCCTTCCCTCACTCATGGAGCCCTGCCCATCCCACATGGAGCCCCGCCCATCACTGGCTGGAGCCCTGCCCCACACACATGGAGCCGCTTCCGTCACACATAGAGCACCGCCCCTCACTGCCTGAAGCCCTGCCCCTCACACATGGAGCCCCGCCTTTGTAGGTCCTTCTTTTCGGTTTTGGCCTTCAGTGGGGATCAATTTTGGCAAGCTTTGCTGCATGTGTCTGCACTTGCTGGCGTATGGCCTGCCTGCATTTTGATGGCTTTGACTCTGGAAACGATTTTTTCTTGTTTTTTTTTTTTTGTTTAACTGTTCATGCCATGTCCCTCATATCTTGCCCCGTAAGTTGTGTCTTCCTCCTTGACTATTTCCCCTGATTTTGCAACATCTCTTAGCTTAATTTTTGCATCTTTTGGTCCTTCGCACTGCACCTCATATAATCCCGGGCCATTTTCTTAGAGTCACTAGGTTTCCCAAATTTCCTTTTTTTCTCCTCCAATTGCAATTCCTTTGATGGAGTCTCCGTTCCAGTGTGATTGTAGGTCCTTCTTTTCTGTTTGGGCCTTCAGTGGGGATGAATTTTGGCAAGCTTTTCTGCATGTGCCTGGACTTGCTGGTGTATGGCCTGCCTGCATTTTGATGGCTTTGACTTTGGAAAAAATTTTTTTTTTTCGTTGTTTTGTGAAGTGTCCATGCCATGTCCCTCATATCTTGCCCCCTAAGTTGTGTCTTCCTCCTTGACTTTTTCCCCTGCTTTTGCAACATCTGTGAGCTTAGTTTTGGCACCTTTTGGTCCATTGCAATGCAGCTGATTTCCTCACAGCCTATTTTTTGAAGACATTAAAATTACTGATTTTCTGCTTTTTTCAATTGCATTTCATTTGAACTTATCTCCTTTCCAGAGTGTTTGCAAGCCTTTCTTTTGGGATTCACAAGATTCCTTTTCCCTTCCCGAAAGGAAATTTCATTTCCTTTCGGGAAGGGAAAAGAAATCTTGTGATTTCAATGGGGACGAATCGAAGAATCATTGGTGCATTTCCCTGCCCTTGATGGCATGCCATGCCTTTTGGTGGCTTTGACTTGGGGAAAGATTTTTTTCATTTTTTAGTTGATTTCTGAAGCGTCCATGCCATGTCCTCATATCTTGCCACCTAAGTTGTGTCTTCCTCCTTGACTTTTTCCCCTGCTTTTGCAACATCTGTGAGCTTCGTTTTTGCATCTTTTGGTCCTTCGCACTGCACCTGATATTATCCCGGACCATTTTCTTACAGTCACTAAATTTCCCAAATTTTCTTTTTTTCTCCTCCAATTACAATTCCTTTGATGGTGTCTCCGCTCCAGCCCGTTTGTAGGCCCTTCTTTTCTGTTTTGGCCTTCAGTGGGGATCAGATTTGGCAAGCTTTGCTGCATGTGCCTGCACTTGCTGGCGTATGGCCTGCCTGCATTTTGAAGGCTTTGACTTTGGGAACGATTTTTTCTTGTTTTTCTTTTTTCTTGTTTTAAATATTCATGCCATGTCCCTCATATCTTGCCCCCTAAGTTGTGTTTTCCTCCTTGACTTTTTCCGCTGCTTTTGAAATATCTGTCAGCTTTGTTTTGGCATCATTTAGTCCTTCGCACTGCACCTGACATAATCCCGGGCCATTTTCTTACAGTCACTAAATTTACCAAATTTACATTTTTACTTTTCCTAATGCAATATTTCCGATGCTGTCTCCATCCACCGCCCCTCACTGCCTGAAGCCCTGCCCCTCACACAGGGAGCCCCAGCCATGACTGCCTAGTGCCCCGCCCCACACTGACTGGATCCCCACCCCTGAAAGCCTGGAACCCCGCGCCTCACTCATGGGGCCTTGCCCTTCATAATTGGAGCCCCGCCCCTCAAATATGGAGCCTTGCCCCTGACTGCATGGAGCCCTGCCCATCCCTCATGGATCCCCGCCCATCACTGGCTGGAGCCCTGCCCCACAAACATGGAGCCCTTTCCCTCACACATGGAGCCTTGCCCCTCTCTGGCTGGAGCCCTGCCACTAACACAAAGAGCCCCGGCCATCACTGTCCTGAGCCCCGCCCCTCACTGACTGGATCCCCACCCCTGAAAGCCTGGAACCCCGGCCTTCACTCATGGGGCCTTGCCCTTCATATTTGAAGCCCCGCCCCTCAAATATGGAGCCCTATCCCTCACTGCATGGAGCCCTGCCCATCCCACATGGAGCCCCGCCCATCACTGGCTGGAGCCCTGCCCCACACACATGGAGCCTTTTCCCTCACACATGGAGCCCTGCCCCTCTCTGGCTGCAGCCCTAACCCTAACACATGGAGCCTCGGCAATCACTGCCTAGAGCCCCACCCCTCACTGACTGGATCCCCACCCCTCACAGCCCGGAACCCCGCCCCTCACGCATGGAACCCCTTCCCTCACTCATGGAGCCCTGCCCATCCCACATGGAGCCCCACCCATCACTGGCTGGAGCCCTGCCCCACACACATGGAGACGCTTCCGTCACACATAGAGCACCGCCCCTCACTGCCTGAAGCCCTGCCCCTCACACATGGAGCCCCGCCTTTGTAGGTCCTTCTTTTCGGTTTTGGCCTTCAGTGGGGATCAATTTTGGCAAGCTTTGCTGCATGTGTCTGCACTTGCTGGCGTATGGCCTGCCTGCATTTTGATGGCTTTGACTCTGGGAACGATTTTTTCTTGGTTTTTTTTTTTTGTTTAACTGTTCATGCCATGTCCCTCATATCTTGCCCCGTAAGTTGTGTCTTCCTCCTTGACTATTTCCCCTGATTTTGCAACATCTCTTAGCTTAATTTTTGCATCTTTTGGTCCTTCGCACTGCACCTCATATAATCCCGGGCCATTTTCTTAGAGTCACTAGGTTTCCCAAATTTCCTTTTTTTCTCCTCCAATTGCAATTCCTTTGATGGAGTCTCCGTTCCAGTGTGATTGTAGGTCCTTCTTTTCTGTTTGGGCCTTCAGTGGGGATGAATTTTGGCAAGCTTTGCTGCATGTGCCTGGACTTGCTGGTGTATGGCCTGCCTGCATTTTGATGGCTTTGACTTTGGAAAAATTTTTTTTTTTTTCGTTGTTTTGTGAAGTGTCCATGCCATGTCCCTCATATCTTGCCCCCTAAGTTGTGTCTTCCTCCTTGACTTTTTCCCCTGCTTTTGCAACATCTGTGTGCCTATTTTTTGCATGTTTTGGTCCTTTGCAATGCAGCTGATTTCCTCACAGCCTATTTTATGAAGACATTAAAATTACTGATTTTCTGCTTTTTTCAATTGCGTTTCATTTGAACTTATCTCCTTTCCAGAGTGTTTGCAAGCCTTTCTTTTGGGATTCACAAGATTCCTTTTCCCTTCCCGAAAGGAAATTTCATTTCCTTTCGGGAAGGGAAAAGAAATCTTGTGATTTCAATGGGGACGAATCGAAGAATCATTGGTGCATTTCCCTGCCCTTGATGGCATGCCATGCCTTTTGGTGGCTTTGACTTGGGGAAAGATTTTTTTCATTTTTTGGTTGATTTCTGAAGTGTCCATGCCATGTCCTCATATCTTGCCACCTAAGTTGTGTCTTCCTCCTTGACTTTTTCCCCTGCTTTTGCAACATCTGTGAGCTTAGTTTTTGCATCTTTTGGTCCTTCGCACTGCGCCTGATATTATCCCGGGCCATTTTCTTACAGTCACTAAATTTCCCAAATTTTCTTTTTTCTCCTCCAATTACAATTCCTTTGATGGTGTCTCCGCTCCAGCCTGTTTGTAGGCCCTTCTTTTCTGTTTTGGCCTTCAGTGGGGATCAGATTTGGCAAGCTTTGCTGCATGTGCCTGCACTTGCTGGCGTATGGCCTGCCTGCATTTTGAAGGCTTTGACTTTGGGAACGATTTTTTCTTGTTTTTCTTTTTTCTTGTTTTAAATATTCATGCCATGTCCCTCATATCTTGCCCCCTAAGTTGTGTTTTCCTCCTTGACTTTTTCCGCTGCTTTTGAAATATCTGTGAGCTTTGTTTTGGCATCATTTAGTCCTTCGCACTGCACCTGACATAAACCCAGGCCATTTTCTTACAGTCACTAAATTTACCAAATTTACATTTTTACTTTTCCTAATGCAATATTTCCGATGCTGTCGCCATCCACCGCCCCTCACTGCCTGAAGCCCTGCCCCTCACACAGGGAGCCCCAGCCATGACTGCCTAGTGCCCCGCCCCGCACTGACTGGATCCCCACCCCTGAAAGCCTGGAACCACGCGCCTCACTCATGGGGCCTTGCCCTTCATAATTGGAGCCCCGCCCCTCAAATATGGAGCCTTGCCCCTGACTGCATGGAGCCCTGCCCATCCCTCATGGATCCCCGCCCATCACTGGCTGGAGCCCTGCCCCACAAACATGGAGCCCTTTCCCTCACACATGGAGCCTTGCCCCTCTCTGGCTGGAGCCCTGCCACTAACACAAAGAGCCCCGGCCATCACTGTCCTGAGCCCCGCCCCTCACTGACTGGATCCCCACCCCTGAAAGCCTGGAACCCCGGCCTTCACTCATGGAGCCTTGCCCTTCATATTTGAAGCCCCGCCCCTCAAATATGGAGCCCTATCCCTCACTGCATGGAGCCCTGCCCATCCCACATGGAGCCCCGCCCATCACTGGCTGGAGCCCTGCCCCACACACATGGAGCCTTTTCCCTCACACATGGAGCCCTGCCCCTCTCTGGCTGCAGCCCTAACCCTAACACATGGAGCCTCGGCAATCACTGCCTAGAGCCCCACCCCTCACTGACTGGATCCCCACCCCTCACAGCCCGGAACCCCGCCCCTCACGCATGGAACCCCTTCCCTCACTCATGGAGCCCTGCCCATCCCACATGGAGCCCCGCCCATCACTGGCTGGAGCCCTGCCCCACACACATGGAGCCGCTTCCGTCACACATAGAGCACCGCCCCTCACTGCCTGAAGCCCTGCCCCTCACACATGGAGCCCCGCCTTTGTAGGTCCTTCTTTTCGGTTTTGGCCTTCAGTGGGGATCAATTTTGGCAAGCTTTGCTGCATGTGTCTGCACTTGCTGGCGTATGGCCTGCCTGCATTTTGATGGCTTTGACTTTGGGAAAGATTTTTTCTTGTTTTTTTTTTTTTTTGTTTAACTGTTCATGCCATGTCCCTCATATCTTGCCCCGTAAGTTGTGTCTTCCTCCTTGACTATTTCCCCTGATTTTGCAACATCTCTTAGCTTAATTTTTGCATCTTTTCGTCCTTCGCACTGCACCTCATATAATCCCGGGCCATTTTCTTAGAGTAACTAGATTTCCCAAATTTCCTTTTTTTCTCCTCCAATTGCAATTCCTTTGATGGAGTCTCCGTTCCAGTGTGTTTGTAGGTCCTTCTTTCCTGTTTGGGCCTTCAGTGGGGATGAATTTTGGCAAGCTTTCCTGCATGTGCCTGGACTTGCTGGTGTATGGCCTGCCTGCATTTTGATGGCTTTGACTTTGGAAAAATTTTTTTTTTTTCATTGTTTTGTGAAGTGTCCATGCCATGTCCCTCATATCTTGCCCCCTAAGTTGTGTCTTCCTCCTTGACTTTTTCCCCTGCTTTTGCAACATCTGTGAGCCTATTTTTTGCATGTTTTGGTCCTTTGCAATGCAGCTGATTTCCTCACAGCCTATTTTTTGAAGACATTAAAATTACTGATTTTCTGCTTTTTTCAATTGCATTTCATTTGAACTTATCTCCTTTCCAGAGTGTTTGCAAGCCTTTCTTTTGGGATTCACAAGATTCCTTTTCCCTTCCCGAAAGGAAATTTCATTTCCTTTCGGGAAGGGAAAAGAAATCTTGTGATTTCAATGGGGACGAATCGAAGAATCATTGGTGCATTTCCCTGCCCTTGATGGCATGCCATGCCTTTTGGTGGCTTTGACTTGGGGAAAGATTTTTTTCATTTTTTGGTTGATTTCTGAAGTGTCCATGCCATGTCCTCATATCTTGCCACCTAAGTTGTGTCTTCCTCCTTGACTTTTTCCCCTGCTTTTGCAACATCTGTGAGCTTAGTTTTTGCATCTTTTGGTCCTTCGCACTCCACCTGATATTATCCCGGGCCATTTTCTTACAGTCACTAAATTTCCCAAATTTTCTTTTTTTCTCCTCCAATTACAATTCCTTTGATGGTGTCTCCACTCCAGCCTGTTTGTAGGCCCTTATTTTCTGTTTTGGCCTTCAGTGGGGATCAGATTTGGCAAGCTTTGCTGCATGTGCCTGCACTTGCTGGCGTATGGCCTGCCTGCATTGTGAAGGCTTTGACTTTGGGAACGATTTTTTCTTGTTTTTCTTTTTTCTTGTTTTAAATATTCATGCCATGTCCCTCATATCTTGCCCCCTAAGTTGTGTTTTCCTCCTTGACTTTTTCCGCTGCTTTTGAAATATCTGTGAGCTTTGTTTTGGCATCATTTAGTCCTTCGCACTGCACCTGACATAATCCCGGGCCATTTTCTTTCAGTCACTAAATTTACCAAATTTACATTTTTACTTTTCCTAATGCAATATTTCCGATGCTGTCTCCATCCACCGCCCCTCACTGCCTGAAGCCCTGCCCCTCACACAGGGAGCCCCAGCCATGACTGCCTAGTGCCCCGCCCCGCACTGACTGGATCCCCACCCCTGAAAGCCTGGAACCCCGCGCCTCACTCATGGGGCCCTGCCCTTCATAATTGGAGCCCCGCCCCTCAAATATGGAGCCTTGCCCCTGACTGCATGGAGCCCTGCCCATCCCTCATGGAGCCCCGCCCATCACTGGCTGGAGCCCTGCCCCACAAACATGGAGCCCTTTCCCTCACACATGGAGCCTTGCCCCTCTTTGGCTGGAGCCCTGCCACTAACACAAAGAGCCCCGGCCATCACTGCCCTGAGCCCCGCCCCTCACTGACTGGATCCCCACCCCTGAAAGCCTGGAACCCCGGCCTTCACTCATGGGGCCTTGCCCTTCATATTTGAAGCCCCGCCCCTCAAATATGGAGCCCTATCCCTCACTGCATGGAGGCCTGCCCATCCCACATGGAGCCCCGCCCATCACTGGCTGGAGCCCCGCCCCACACACATGGAGCCTTTTCCCTCACACATGGAGCCCTGCCCCTCTCTGGCTGCAGCCCTAACCCTAACACATGGAGCCTCGGCAATCACTGCCTAGAGCCCCACCCCTCACTGACTGGATCCCCACCCCTCACAGCCCGGAACCCCGCCCCTCATGCATGGAACCCCTTCCCTCACTCATGGAGCCCTGCCCATCCCACATGGAGCCCCGCCCATCACTGGCTGGAGCCCTGCCCCACACACATGGAGCCGCTTCCGTCACACATAGAGCACCGCCCCTCACTGCCTGAAGCCCTGCCCCTCACACATGGAGCCCCGCGTTTGTAGGTCCTTCTTTTCGGTTTTGGCCTTCAGTGGGGATCAATTTTGGCAAGCTTTGCTGCATGTGTCTGCACTTGCTGGCGTATGGCCTGCCTGCATTTTGATGGCTTTGACTTTGGGAAAGATTTTTTCTTGGTTTTTTTTTTTTGTTTAACTGTTCTTGCCATGTCCCTCATATCTTGCCCCGTAAGTTGTGTCTTCCTCCTTGACTATTTCCCCTGATTTTGCAACATCTGTTAGCTTAAATTTTGTATCTTTTGGTCCTTCGCACTGCACCTCATATAATCACGGGCCATTTTCTTAGAGTACCTTGATTTCCCAAATTTCCTTTTTCTCTCCTCCAATTGCAATTCCTTTGATAGAGTCTCCGTTCCAGTGTGTTTGTAGGTCCTTCTTTTCTGTTTGGGCCTTCAGTGGGGATGAATTTTGGCAAGCTTTGCTGCATGTGCCTGGACTTGCTGGTGTATGGCCTGCCTGCATTTTGATGGCTTTGACTTTGGAAAAATTTTTTTTTTTCGTTGTTTTGTGAAGTGTCCATGCCATGTCCCTCATATCTTGCCCCCTAAGGTGTGTCTTCCTCCTTGACTTTGTACCCTGCTTTTGCAACATCTGTGAGCCTATTTTTTGCATGTTTTGGTCCTTTGCAATGCAGCTGATTTCCTCACAGCCTATTTTTTGAAGACATTAAAATTACTGATTTTCTGCTTTTTCAATTGCATTTCATTTGAACTTATCTCCTTTCCAGAGTGTTTGCAAGCCTTTCTTTTGGGATTCGCAAGATTCCTTTTCCCTTCCCGAAAGGAAATTTCATTTCCTTTCGGGAAGGGAAAAAGAATCTTGTGATTTCAATGGGGATGAATCGAAGAATCATTGGTGCATTTCCCTGCCCTTGATGGCATGCCATGCCTTTTGGTGGCTTTGACTTGGGGAAAGATTTTTTTTCATTTTTTGGTTGATTTCTGAAGTGTCCATGCCATGTCCTCATATCTTGCCACCTAAGTTGTGTCTTCCTCCTTGACTTTTTCCCCTGCTTTTGCAACATCTGTGAGCTTAGTTTTTGCATCTTTTGGTCCTTCGCACTGCACCTGATATTATCCCGGGCCATTTTCTTACAGTCACTAAATTTCCCAAATTTTCTTTTTTTCTCCTCCAATTACAATTCCTTTGATGGTGTCTCCGCTCCAGCCTGTTTGTAGGCCCTTCTTTTCTGTTTTGGCCTTCAGTGGGGATCAGATTTGGCAAGCTTTGCTGCATGTGCCTGCACTTGCTGGCGTATGGCCTGCCTGCATTTTGAAGGCTTTGACTTTGGGAACGATTTTTTCTTGTTTTTCTTTTTTCTTGTTTTAATCATTCATGCCATGTCCCTCATATCTTGCCCCCTAAGTTGTGTTTTCCTCCTTGACTTTTTCCGCTGCTTTTGAAATATCTGTCAGCTTTGTTTTGGCATCATTTAGTCCTTCGCACTGCACCTGACATAATCCCGGGCCATTTTCTTACAGTCACTAAATTTACCAAATTTACATTTTTACTTTTCCTAATGCAATATTTCCGATGCTGTCTCCATCCACCGCCCCTCACTGCCTGAAGCCCTGCCCCTCACACAGGGAGCCCCAGCCATGACTGCCTAGTGCCCCGCCCCGCACTGACTGGATCCCCACCCCTGAAAGCCTGGAACCCCGCGCCTCACGCAAGGGGCCTTGCCCTTCATAATTGGAGCCCCGCCCCTCAAATATGGAGCCTTGCCCCTGACTGCATGGAGCCCTGCCCATCCCTCATGGATCCCCGCCCATCACTGGCTGGAGCCCTGCCCCACACACATGGAGCCACTTCCGTCACACATAGAGCACCGCCCCTCACTGCCTGAAGCCCTGCCCCTCACACATGGAGCCCCGCGTTTGTATGTCCTTCTTTTCGGTTTTGGCCTTCAGTGGGGATCAATTTTGGCAAGCTTTGCTGCATGTGTCTGCACTTGCTGGCGTATGGCCTGCCTGCATTTTGATGGCTTTGACTTTGGGAAAGATTTTTTATTGTTTTTTTTTTTTTTGTTTAACTGTTCATGCCATGTCCCTCATATCTTGCCACGTAAGTTGTGTCTTCCTCCTTGACTATTTCCCCTGATTTTGCAATATCTCTTAGCTTAATTTTTGCATCTTTTGGTCCTTCGCACTGCACCTCATATAATCCCGGGCCATTTTCTTAGAGTAACTAAATTTCCCAAATTTCATTTTTTTCTCCTCCAATTGCAATTCCTTTGATGGAGTCTCCGTTCCAGTGTGTTTGTAGGTCCTTCTTTTCTGTTTGGGCCTTCAGTGGGGATGAATTTTGGCAAGCTTTGCTGCATGTGCCTGGACTTGCTGGTGTATGGCCTGCCTGCATTTTGATGGCTTTGACTTTGGAAAAATTTTTTTTTTCGTTGTTTTGTGAAGTGTCCATGCCATGTCCCTCATATCTTGCCCCCTAAGGTGTGTCTTCCTCCTTGACTTTTTCCCCTGCTTTTGCAACATCTGTGAGCCTATTTTTTGCATGTTTTTGTCCTTTGCAATGCAGCTGATTTCCTAAAAGCCTATTTCTTGAAGACATTAAAATTACTGATTTTCTGCTTTTTTCAATTGCATTTCTTTAGAACTTATCTCCTTTCCAGAGTGTTTGCAAGCCTTTCTTTTGGGATTCACCAGATTCCTTTCCCTTCCCGAAAGGAAATTTCATTTCCTTTCGGGAAGGGAAAAGAAATCTTGTGATTTCAATGGGGACGAATCGAAGAATCATTGGTGCATTTCCCTGCCCTTGATGGCATGCCATGCCTTTTGGTGGCTTTGACTTGGGAAACGATTTTTTTCATTTTTTGGTTGATTTCTGAAGTGTCCATGCCATGTCCTCATATCTTGCCACCTAAGTTGTGTCTTCCTCCTTGACTTTTTCCCCTGCTTTTGCAACATCTGTGAGCTTAGTTTTTGCATCTTTTGGTCCTTCGCACTGCACCTGATATTATCCCGGGCCATTTTCTTACAGTCACTAAATTTCCCAAATTTTCATTTTTTCTCCTCCAATTACAATTCCTTTGATGTTGACTCCTTTCCAGCGTGTTTGTAGGTCCTTCTTTTCTGTATTGGCCTTCAGTGGGGATCAGATTTGGCAAGCTTTGCTGCATGTGCCTGCACTTGCTGGCGTATGGCCTGCCTGCATTTTGAAGGCTTTGACTTTGGGAACGATTTTTTCTTGTTTTTCTTTTTTCTTGTTTTAATCATTCATGCCATGTCCCTCATATCTTGCCCCCTAAGTTGTGTTTTCCTCCTTGACTTTTTCCGCTGCTTTTGAAATATCTGTCAGCTTTGTTTTGGCATCATTTAGTCCTTCGCACTGCACCTGACATAATCCCGGGCCATTTTCTTACAGTCACTAAATTTACCAAATTTACATTTTTACTTTTCCTAATGCAATATTTCCGATGCTGTCTCCATCCACCGCCCCTCACTGCCTGAAGCCCTGCCCCTCACACAGGGAGCCCCAGCCATGACTGCCTAGTGCCCCGCCCCGCACTGACTGGATCCCCACCCCTGAAAGCCTGGAACCCCGCGCCTCACTCATGGGGCCTTGCCCTTCATAATTGGAGCCCCGCCCCTCAAATATGGAGCCTTGCCCCTGACTGCATGGAGCCCTGCCCATCCCTCATGGATCCCCGCCCATCACTGGCTGGAGCCCTGCCCCACAAACATGGAGCCCTTTCCCTCACACATGGAGCCTTGCCCCTCTCTGGCTGGAGCCCTGCCACTAACACAAAGAGCCCCGGCCATCACTGCCATGAGCCCCGCCCCTCACTGACTGGATCCCCACCCCTGAAAGCCTGGAACCCCGGCCTTCACTCATGGGGCCTTGCCCTTCATAATTGGAGCCCCGCCCCTCAAATATGGAGCCTTGCCCCTGACTGCATGGAGCCATGCCCATCCCACATGGAGCCCCGCCCATCACTGGCTGGAGCCCCGCCCCGCACACATGGAGCCTTTTCCCTCACACATGGAGCCCTGCCCCTCTCTGGCTGCAGCCCTAACCCTAACACATGGAGACTCGGCAATCACTGCCTAGAGCCCCACCCCTCACTGACTGGATCCCCACCCCTCACAGCCCGGAACCCCGCCCCTGACGCATGGAACCCCTTCCCTCACTCATGGAGCCCTGCCCATCCCACATGGAGCCCCGCCCATCACTGGCTGGAGCCCTGCCCCACACACATGGAGCCGCTTCCGTCACACATAGAGCACCGCCCCTCACTGCCTGAAGCCCTGCCCCTCACACATGGAGCCCCGCGTTTGTAGGTCCTTCTTTTCGGTTTTGGACTTCAGTGGGGATCAATTTTGGCAAGCTTTGCTGCATGTGTCTGCACTTGCTGGCGTATGGCCTGCCTGCATTTTGATGGCTTTGACTTTGGGAAAGATTTTTTCTTGTTTTTTTTTTTTGTTTAACTGTTCATCGCCATGTCCCTCATATCTTGCCCCGTAAGTTGTGTCTTCCTCCTTGACTATTTCCCCTGATTTTGCAACATCTCTTAGCTTAATTTTTGCATCTTTTGGTCCTTCGCACTGCACCTCATATAATCCCGGGCCATTTTGTTAGAGTAACTAGATTTCCCAAATTTCCTTTTTTTCTCCTCCAATTGCAATTCCTTTGATGGAGTCTCCGTTCCAGTGTGTTTGTAGGTCCTTCTTTTCTGTTTTGGCCTTCAGTGGGGATCAATTTTGGCAAGCTTTCCTGCATGTGCCTGCTCTTTGTGGCGTATGGCCTGCCTGCATTTTGATGGCTTTGACTTTGGAAAGATTTTTTTTTTTTTTTTTTTTTTTTTTTTGTTTTAAGTATTCATGCCATGTCCCTCATATCTTGCTCCCTAAGTTGTGTCTTCCTCCTTGACTTTTTCCCCTGCTTTTGCAACATCTGTGAGCTTTGTTTTGGCATCTTTTGGTCCTTTGCAATGCACCCGATATAAACCCATGCCATTTTCATAGAGTCACTAAATTTCCAAAATTTTCATTTTTTCTCCTCCAATTGCAATTCCTTTGATGTTGACTCCTTTCCAGCGTGTTTGTAGGTTCTTCTTTTCTGTTTTGGCCTTCAGTGGGGATCAATTTTGGCAAGCTTTGCTGCATGTGCCTGCCCTTGGTGGCGTATGGCCTGCCTGCATTTTGATGGCTTTGACTTTGGGAAAGATTTTTTCTTTTTTTTTTTTTTTATTTTTTTAAGTATTCATGCCATGTTCCTCATATCTTGCCCCCTAAGTTGTGTCTTCCTCCTTGACTTTTTCCCCTGCTTTTGCAACATCTGTGAGCTTAGTTTTTGCATCTTTTTGTCCTTTGCACTGCAGCTGATATAAACCCCAGTCCACTTTCTAAGAGTCAATAAATTTCCAAAATTTTCTTTTTTTCTCCTCCAATTGCAATTCCTTTGATGTTGACTCCTTTCCAGCGTGTTTGTAGGTTCTTCTTTTCTGTTTTGGCCTTCAGTGGGGATCAATTTTGGCAAGCTTTGCTGCATGTGCCTTCCCTTGGTGGCGTATGGCCTGCCTGCATTTTGATGGCTTTGACTTTGGGAAAGATTTTTTCTTTTTTTTTTTTTGTTTTTTTGTTTTAAGTATTCATGCCATGTCCCTCATATCTTGCCCCCTAAGTTGTGTCTTCCTCCTTGACTTCTTCCCCTGCCTTTGCAACATCTGTGAGCTTAGTTTTGGCATCTTTTGGTCCTTTGCACTGCAGCTGATATAAACCCCAGGCCACTTTCTAAGAGTCATTAAATTTCCCAAATTTTCTTTTTTTCTCCTCCAATTGCAATTCCTTTGATGGTGTCTCCATTCCAGCGTGTTTGTAGGTCCTTCTTTTCTGTTTTGGCCTTCAGTGGGGATCAATTTTGGCAAGCTTTGCTGCATGTGCCTGCCCTTGGTGGCGTATGGCCTGCCTGCATTTTGATGGCTTTGACTTTGGGAAAGATTTTTTCTTTTTTTGTTTTGTTTTATTTTAAGTATTCATGCCATGTCCCTCATATCTTGCCCCCTAAGTTGTGTCTTCCTCCTTGACTTTTTCCCCTGCTTTTGCAACATCTGTGAGCTTAGTTTGGGCACCTTTTGGTCCTTTGCACTGCACCTGATATAAACCCCAGGCCATTATCTTAGAGTCACTAAATTTCCCAAATTTTCTTTTTTTCTCCTCCAATTGCAATTCCTTTGATGTTGACTCCTTTCCAGCGTGTTTGTAGGTCCTTCTTTTCTGTTTTGGCCTTCAGTGGGGATCAATTTTTGCAAGCTTTCCTGCATGTTCCTGCCCTTGCTGGCGTATGGCCTGCCTGCATTTTGATGGCTTTGACTTTGGGAAAGATTTTTTCTTTTTTTTTTTTTATTATTTGAATTATTCATGCCATGTCCCTCATATCTTGCCCCCTAAGTTGTGTCTTCCTCCTTGACTTTTTCCCCTGCTTTTGCAACATCTTGAGCTTAGTTTTGCCAACTTTTGGTCCTTTGCAATGCAGCTGATTTCCTCACAGCCTATTTTTTGAAGAGACTAAAATTCCAGATTTTCTGCTTTTTTCAATTGCATTTCATTTGAACCTATCTCCTTTCCAGAGTGTTTGTAAGCCTTTCTTTTGGGATTCGCAAGATTCCTTTTCATTTCGGGAAGGGAAAAGGAATCTTGCGATTTCAATGGGGACCAATCGAGAATGTTTGGTGCATGTCCCTGAACTTGATGGCAGGCCATGCCTTTTGAAGGCTTTTGACTTTGGGAAAGATTTTTTTCTTTTTTTTGGTTGTTTTCTGAAGTGTTCATGCCATGTCCCTCATATCTTGCCCCCCTAAGTTGTGTCTTCCTCCTTGGCTTTTTCCCCTGCTTTTGCAACATCTGTGAGCTTAGTTTTTGCATCTTTTTGTCCTTTGCACTGCAGCTGATATAAACCCCAGTCCACTTTCTAAGAGTCACTAAATTTCCAAAATTTTCTTTTTTTCTCCTCCAATTGCAATTCCTTTGATGTTGACTCCTTTCCAGCGTGTTTGTAGGTTCTTCTTTTCTGTTTTGGCCTTCAGTGGGGATCAATTTTGGCAAGTTTGCTGCATGTGCCTGCCCTTGGTGGCGTATGGCCTGCCTGCATTTTGATGGCTTTGACTTTGGGAAAGATTTTTTCTTTTTTTTTTTTTGTTTTTTTTGTTTTAAGTATTCATGCCATGTCCCTCATATCTTGCCCCCTAAGTTGTGTCTTCCTCCTTGACTTCTTCCCCTGCCTTTGCAACATCTGTGAGCTTAGTTTTGGCATCTTTTGGTCCTTTGCACTGCAGCTGATATAAACCCCAGGCCACTTTCTAAGAGTCATTAAATTTCCCAAATTTTCTTTTTTTCTCCTCCAATTGCAATTCCTTTGATGGTGTCTCCATTCCAGCGTGTTTGTAGGTCCTTCTTTTCTGTTTTGGCCTTCAGTGGGGATCAATTTTGGCAAGCTTTGCTGCATGTGCCTGCCCTTGGTGGCGTATGGCCTGCCTGCATTTTGATGGCTATGACTTTGGGAAAGATTTTTTCTTTTTTTGTTTTGTTTTATTTTAAGTATTCATGCCATGTCCCTCATATCTTGCCCCCTAAGTTGTGTTTTCCTCCTTGACTTTTTCCCCTGCTTTTGCAACATCTGTGAGCTTAGTTTGGGCACCTTTTGGTCCTTTGCACTGCACCTGATATAAACCCCAGGCCATTATCTTAGAGTCACTAAATTTCCCAAATTTTCTTTTTTTTCTCCTCCAATTGCAATTCCTTTGATGTTGACTCCTTTCCAGCGTGTTTGTAGGTCCTTCTTTTCTGTTTTGGCCTTCAGTGGGGATCAATTTTTGCAAGCTTTCCTGCATGTTCCTGCCCTTGCTGGCGTATGGCCTGCCTGCATTTTTGATGGCTTTGACTTTGGGAAAGATTTTTTCTTTTTTTTTTTTTATTATTTGAATTATTCATGCCATGTCCCTCACATCTTGCCCCCTAAGTTTGTGTCTTCCTCCTTGACTTTTTCCCCTGCTTTTGCAACATCTTTGAGCTTAGTTTTGCCAACTTTTGGTCCTTTGCAATGCAGCTGATTTCCTCACAGCCTATTTTTTGAAGAGACTAAAATTCCAGATTTTCTGCTTTTTTCAATTGCATTTCATTTGAACCTATCTCCTTTCCAGAGTGTTTGTAAGCCTTTCTTTTGGGATTCGCAAGATTCCTTTTCATTTCGGGAAGGGAAAAGGAATCTTGCGATTTCAATGGGGACCAATCGAGAAATGTTTGGTGCATGTCCCTGAACTTGATGGCAGGCCATGCCTTTTGAAGGCTTTGACTTTGGGAAAGATTTTTTTTCTTTTTTTGGTTGTTTTCTGAAGTGTTCATGCCATGTCCCTCATATCTTGCCCCCTAAGTTGTGTCTTCCTCCTTGGCTTTTTCCCCTGCTTTTGCAACATCTGTGAGCTTAGTTTTGGCACCTTTTGGTCCTTTGCAATGCACCTGATATAAACCCAGGCCATTTTTTTCGAGTCAGTAATTTCCCAAATTTTCTTTTTTTCTCCTCCAATTGCAATTCCTTTGATGTTGACTCCTTTCCAGCGTGTTTGTAGGTCCTTCTTTTCTGTTTTGGCCTTCAGTGGGGATCAAGTTTGGCAAGCTTTGCTGCATGTGCCTGCCCTTGGTGGCGTATGGCCTGCCTGCATTTTGATGGCTTTGACTTTGGGAAAGATTTTTTCTTTTTTTTTTTTTTTTTATTATTTTAAGTATTCATGCCATGTCCCTCATATCTTGCCCCCTAAGTTGTGTCTTCCTCCTTGACTTTTTCCCCTGCTTTTGCAACATCTGTGAGCTTAGTTTTGGCATCTTTTGTTCCTTTGCACTGCACCTGATAAAACCCCAGGCCATTTTCTTAGAGTCACTAAATTTCTCAAATTTTCTTTTTTTCTTCTCCAATTGCAATTCCTTTGATGTTGACTCCTTTCAGCGTGTTTGTAGGTCCTTCTTTTCTGTATTGGCCTTCAGTGGGGATCAATTTTGGCAAGCTTTGCTGCATGTGCCTGCCCTTGGTGGCGTATGGCCTGCCTGCATTTTGATGGCTTTGACTTTGGGATAGATTTTTCTTTTTCTTTTTTTTTATTATTTTAAATATTCATGCCATGTTCATCATATCTTGCCCCCTAAGTTCTGTCTTCCTCCTTGACTTTTTCCCCTGATTTTGCAACATCTGTGAGCTTAGTTTTTGCATCTTTTTATCCTTTGCACTGCACCTGATATAAACCCCAGGCCACTTTCTAAGAGTCACTAAATTTCCCAAATTTTCTTTTTTTTTCCTCCAATTGCAATTCCTTTGATGTTGTCTCCATTCCAGCGTGTTTGTAAGTCCTTCTTTTCTGTTTTGCCTTCAGTGGGGATCAGTTTTGGCAAGCTTTGCTGCATGTGCCTGCCCTTGGTGGCGTATGGCCTGCCTGCATTTTGATGGCTTTGACTTTGGGAAAGATTTTTTCTTTTTTTTTTTTTTTATTATTTTAAGTATTCATGCCATGTCCCTCATATCTTGGCCCCTAAGTTGTGTCTTCCTCCTTGACTTTTTCCCCTGCTTTTGCAACATCTGTGAGCTTAGTTTTGGCACCTTTTGGTCCTTTGCAATGCAGCTGATTTCCTCACAGCCAATTTTTTGGAGAGACTAAAATTCCAGATTTTCTGCTTTTCTCAATTGCATTTCATTTGAACCTATCTCCTTTCCAGAGTGTTTGTAAGCCTTTCTTTTGGGATTCGCAAGATTCCTTTTCCCTTCCCGAAAGGAAATTTCATTTCCTTTCGGGAAGGGAAAAGGAATCTTGCGATTTCAATGGGGACCAATAGAGGAATCTTTGGTGCATGTCCCTGCATTTGATGGCAGGCCATGCCTTTTGATGGCTTTGAGTTTGGGAAAGATTTTTTTCTTTTTTAGGTTGTTTTCTGAAGTGTTCATGCCATGTCCCTCATATCTTGCCCCCTAAGTTGTGTCTTCCTCCTTGACTTTTTCCCCTGCTTTTGCAACATCTGTGAGCTTAGTTTTGGCATCTTTTGGTCCTTTGCACTGCACCTGATAAAACCCCAGGCCATTTTCTTAGAGTCACTAAAATTCCCAAATTTTCATTTTTTCTCCTCCAATTGCAATTCCTTTGATGTTGACTCCTTTCCAGCGTGTTTCTAGGTCCTTCTTTTCTGTTTTGGCCTTCAGTGGGGATCAATTTTTGCAAGCTTTCCTGCATGTTCCTGCCCTTGCTGGCGTATGGCCTGCCTGCATTTTGATGGCTTTGACTTTGGGAAAGATTTTTTCTTTTTTTTTTTTTATTATTTGAATTATTCATGCCATGTCCCTCACATCTTGCCCCCTAAGTTGTGTCTTCCTCCTTGACTTTTTCCCCTGCTTTTGCAACATCTTTGAGCTTAGTTTTGCCAACTTTTGGTCCTTTGCAATGCAGCTGATTTCCTCACAGCCTATTTTTTGAAGAGACTAAAATTCCAGATTTTCTGCTTTTTTCAATTGCATTTCATTTGAACCTATCTCCTTTCCAGAGTGTTTGTAAGCCTTTCTTTTGGGATTCGCAAGATTCCTTTTCATTTCGGGAAGGGAAAAGGAATCTTGCGATTTCAATGGGGACCAATCGAGAAATGTTTGGTGCATGTCCCTGAACTTGATGGCAGGCCATGCCTTTTGAAGGCTTTGACTTTGGGAAAGATTTTTTTCTTTTTTTGGTTGTTTTCTGAAGTGTTCATGCCATGTCCCTCATATCTTGCCCCCTAAGTTGTGTCTTCCTCCTTGGCTTTTTCCCCTGCTTTTGCAACATCTGTGAGCTTAGTTTTGGCACCTTTTGGTCCTTTGCAATGCACCTGATATAAACCCAGGCCATTTTTTTCGAGTCAGTAATTTCCCAAATTTTCTTTTTTTCTCCTCCAATTGCAATTCCTTTGATGTTGACTCCTTTCCAGCGTGTTTGTAGGTCCTTCTTTTCTGTTTTGGCCTTCAGTGGGGATCAAGTTTGGCAAGCTTTGCTGCATGTGCCTGCCCTTGGTGGCGTACGGCCTGCCTGCATTTTGATGGCTTTGACTTTGGGAAAGATTTTTTCTTTTTTTTTTTTTTTTATTATTTTAAGTATTCATGCCATGTCCCTCATATCTTGCCCCCTAAGTTGTGTCTTCCTCCTTGACTTTTTCCCCTGCTTTTGCAACATCTGTGAGCTTAGTTTTGGCATCTTTTGTTCCTTTGCACTGCACCTGATAAAACCCCAGGCCATTTTCTTAGAGTCACTAAATTTCTCAAATTTTCTTTTTTTCTTCTCCAATTGCAATTCCTTTGATGTTGACTCCTTTCCAGCGTGTTTGTAGGTCCTTCTTTTCTGTATTGGCCTTCAGTGGGGATCAATTTTGGCAAGCTTTGCTGCATGTGCCTGCCCTTGGTGGCGTATGGCCTGCCTGCATTTTGATGGCTTTGACTTTGGGATAGATTTTTCTTTTTCTTTTTTTTATTATTTTAAATATTCATGCCATGTTCATCATATCTTGCCCCC
The DNA here is from genome assembly GCA_021963965.1 of Artemisiospiza belli. Taxonomy (NCBI): domain Eukaryota; kingdom Metazoa; phylum Chordata; class Aves; order Passeriformes; family Passerellidae; genus Artemisiospiza; species Artemisiospiza belli. Next base: position 200,083 of record JAKDEW010000467.1, on the reverse strand, counting down.
TAAGTTCTGTCTTCCTCCTTGACTTTTTCCCCTGATTTTGCAACATCTGTGAGCTTAGTTTTTGCATCTTTTTATCCTTTGCACTGCACCTGATATAAACCCCAGGCCACTTTCTAAGAGTCACTGAATTTCCCAAATTTTCTTTTTTTTTCCTCCAATTGCAATTCCTTTGATGTTGTCTCCATTCCAGCGTGTTTGTAAGTCCTTCTTTTCTGTTTTGCCTTCAGTGGGGATCAGTTTTGGCAAGCTTTGCTGCATGTGCCTGCCCTTGGTGGCGTATGGCCTGCCTGCATTTTGATGGCTTTGACTTTGGGAAAGATTTTTTCTTTTTTTTTTTTTTTATTATTTTAAGTATTCATGCCATGTCCCTCATATCTTGGCCCCTAAGTTGTGTCTTCCTCCTTGACTTTTTCCCCTGCTTTTGCAACATCTGTGAGCTTAGTTTTGGCACCTTTTGGTCCTTTGCAATGCAGCTGATTTCCTCACAGCCAATTTTTTGGAGAGACTAAAATTCCAGATTTTCTGCTTTTCTCAATTGCATTTCATTTGAACCTATCTCCTTTCCAGAGTGTTTGTAAGCCTTTCTTTTGGGATTCGCAAGATTCCTTTTCCCTTCCCGAAAGGAAATTTCATTTCCTTTCGGGAAGGGAAAAGGAATCTTGCGATTTCAATGGGGACCAATAGAGGAATCTTTGGTGCATGTCCCTGCATTTGATGGCAGGCCATGCCTTTTGATGGCTTTGAGTTTGGGAAAGATTTTTTTCTTTTTTAGGTTGTTTTCTGAAGTGTTCATGCCATGTCCCTCATATCTTGCCCCCTAAGTTGTGTCTTCCTCCTTGACTTTTTCCCCTGCTTTTGCAACATCTGTGAGCTTAGTTTTGGCATCTTTTGGTCCTTTGCACTGCACCTGATAAAACCCCAGGCCATTTTCTTAGAGTCACTAAAATTCCCAAATTTTCATTTTTTCTCCTCCAATTGCAATTCCTTTGATGTTGACTCCTTTCCAGCGTGTTTCTAGGTCCTTCTTTTCGGTTTTGGCCTTCAGTGGGGATCAATTTTTGCAAGCTTTCCTGCATGTTCCTGCCCTTGCTGGCGTATGGCCTGCCTGCATTTTGATGGCTTTGACTTTGGGAAAGATTTTTTCTTTTTTTTTTTTTATTATTTGAATTATTCATGCCATGTCCCTCACATCTTGCCCCCTAAGTTGTGTCTTCCTCCTTGACTTTTTCCCCTGCTTTTGCAACATCTTTGAGCTTAGTTTTGCCAACTTTTGGTCCTTTGCAATGCAGCTGATTTCCTCACAGCCTATTTTTTGAAGAGACTAAAATTCCAGATTTTCTGCTTTTTTCAATTGCATTTCATTTGAACCTATCTCCTTTCCAGAGTGTTTGTAAGCCTTTCTTTTGGGATTCGCAAGATTCCTTTTCATTTCGGGAAGGGAAAAGGAATCTTGCGATTTCAATGGGGACCAATCGAGAAATGTTTGGTGCATGTCCCTGAACTTGATGGCAGGCCATGCCTTTTGAAGGCTTTGACTTTGGGAAAGATTTTTTTCTTTTTTTGGTTGTTTTCTGAAGTGTTCATGCCATGTCCCTCATATCTTGCCCCCTAAGTTGTGTCTTCCTCCTTGGCTTTTTCCCCTGCTTTTGCAACATCTGTGAGCTTAGTTTTGGCACCTTTTGGTCCTTTGCAATGCACCTGATATAAACCCAGGCCATTTTTTTCGAGTCAGTAATTTCCCAAATTTTCTTTTTTTCTCCTCCAATTGCAATTCCTTTGATGTTGACTCCTTTCCAGCGTGTTTGTAGGTCCTCCTTTTCTGTTTTGGCCTTCAGTGGGGATCAAGTTTGGCAAGCTTTGCTGCATGTGCCTGCCCTTGGTGGCGTATGGCCTGCCTGCATTTTGATGGCTTTGACTTTGGGAAAGATTTTTTCTTTTTTTTTTTTTTTTATTATTTTAAGTATTCATGCCATGTCCCTCATATCTTGCCCCCTAAGTTGTGTCTTCCTCCTTGACTTTTTCCCCTGCTTTTGCAACATCTGTGAGCTTAGTTTTGGCATCTTTTGTTCCTTTGCACTGCACCTGATAAAACCCCAGGCCTTTTTCTTAGAGTCACTAAATTTCTCAAATTTTCTTTTTTTCTTCTCCAATTGCAATTCCTTTGATGTTGACTCCTTTCCAGCGTGTTTGTAGGTCCTTCTTTTCTGTATTGGCCTTCAGTGGGGATCAATTTTGGCAAGCTTTGCTGCATGTGCCTGCCCTTGGTGGCGTATGGCCTGCCTGCATTTTGATGGCTTTGACTTTGGGATAGATTTTTCTTTTTCTTTTTTTTATTATTTTAAATATTCATGCCATGTTCATCATATCTTGCCCCCTAAGTTCTGTCTTCCTCCTTGACTTTTTCCCCTGATTTTGCAACATCTGTGAGCTTAGTTTTTGCATCTTTTTATCCTTTGCACTGCACCTGATATAAACCCCAGGCCACTTTCTAAGAGTCACTGAATTTCCCAAATTTTCTTTTTTTTTCCTCCAATTGCAATTCCTTTGATGTTGTCTCCATTCCAGCGTGTTTGTAAGTCCTTCTTTTCTGTTTTGCCTTCAGTGGGGATCAGTTTTGGCAAGCTTTGCTGCATGTGCCTGCCCTTGGTGGCGTATGGCCTGCCTGCATTTTGATGGCTTTGACTTTGGGAAAGATTTTTTCTTTTTTTTTTTTTTTATTATTTTAAGTATTCATGCCATGTCCCTCATATCTTGGCCCCTAAGTTGTGTCTTCCTCCTTGACTTTTTCCCCTGCTTTTGCAACATCTGTGAGCTTAGTTTTGGCACCTTTTGGTCCTTTGCAATGCAGCTGATTTCCTCACAGCCAATTTTTTGGAGAGACTAAAATTCCAGATTTTCTGCTTTTCTCAATTGCATTTCATTTGAACCTATCTCCTTTCCAGAGTGTTTGTAAGCCTTTCTTTTGGGATTCGCAAGATTCCTTTTCCCTTCCCGAAAGGAAATTTCATTTCCTTTCGGGAAGGGAAAAGGAATCTTGCGATTTCAATGGGGACCAATAGAGGAATCTTTGGTGCATGTCCCTGCATTTGATGGCAGACCATGCCTTTTGATGGCTTTGAGTTTGAGAAAGATTTTTTTCTTTTTTAGGTTGTTTTCTGAAGTGTTCATGCCATGTCCCTCATATCTTGCCCCCTAAGTTGTGTCTTCCTCCTTGACTTTTTCCCCTGCTTTTGCAACATCTGTGAGCTTAGTTTTGGCATCTTTTGGTCCTTTGCACTGCACCTGATAAAACCCCAGGCCATTTTCTTAGAGTCACTAAAATTCCCAAATTTTCATTTTTTCTCCTCCAATTGCAATTCCTTTGATGTTGACTCCTTTCCAGCGTGTTTCTAGGTCCTTCTTTTCTGTTTTGGCCTTCAGTGGGGATCAGTTTTGGCAAGCTTTGCTGCATGTGCCTGCCCTTGGTGGCGTATGGCCCGCCTGCATTTTGATGGCTTTGAGTTTGGGATAGATTTTTTTTTTTTTTTTTTTTTTTTTTGTTTTAATTATTCATGCCATGTCCCTCATATCTTGCTCCGTAAGTTGTGTCTTCCTCCTTGACTTTTTCCCCTGCTTTTGCAACATCTGTGAGCTTTGTTTTGGCACCTTTTGGTCCTTTGCAATGCACCTGATATAAACCCAGGCCATTTTTTTAGAGTCAATAATTTCCCTAATTTTTTCTTCTCTCCTCCAATTGCAATTCCTTTGATGTTGTCTCCATTCCAGCGTCTTTGTAGGTCCTTCTTTTCTGTATTGGCGTTCAGTGGGGATCAATTTTGACAAGCTTTGCTGCATGTGCCTGCCCTTGGTGGCGTATGGCCTGCCTGATTTTTGATGGCTTTGACTTTGGGAAAGATTTTTTCTTTTTTTTTTTTTTTTTTATTATTTTAAGTATTCATGCCATGTCCCTCATATCTTGCCCCCTAAGTTGTGTCTTCCTCCTTGACTTCTTCCCCTGCTTTTGCAACATCTGTGAGCTTAGTTTTGGCACCTTTTGGTCCTTTGCAATGCAGCTTATTTCCTCACAGCCTATTTTTTGAAGAGACAAAAATTCCCGATTTTCTGCTTTTTTCAATTGCATTTCATTTGAACCTATCTCCTTTCCAGAGTGTTTGTAAGCCTTTCTTTTGGGATTCGCAAGATTCCTTTTCCCTTCCGGAAAGGAAATTTCATTTCCTTTCGGGTAGGGAAAAGGAATCTTGCGATTTCAATGGGGACCAATAGAGGAATCTTTGGTGCATGTCCCTGCGCTTGATGGCAGGCCATGCCTTTTGATGGCTTTGACTTTGGGAAAGATTTTTTTCTTTTTTTGGTTGTTTTCTGAAGTGTTCATGCCATGTCCCTCATATCTTGCCCCCTAAGTTCTGTCTTCCTCCTTGACTTTTTCCCCTGCTTTTGCAACATCTGTGAGCTTTGTTTTGGCACCTTTTGTTCCTTTTCAATGCACCTGATATAAACCCGGGCCATTTTTTTAGAGTCAATAATTTCCCTAATTTTTTTTTCTCTCCTCCAATTGCAATTCTTTTGATGTTGTCTCCTTTCCAGCGTGTTTGTAGGTCCTTCTTTTCTGTTTTGGCCTTCAGTGGGGATCAGTTTTGGCAAGCTTTGCTGCATGTGCCTGCCCTTGGTGGCGTATGGCCTGCCTGCATTTTGATGGCTTTGACTTTGGGATAGACTTTTTCTTTTTTTTTTTTTTGTTTGTTTTAAGTATTCATGACATGTCCCTCATATCTTGCCCCCTGAGTTGTGTCTTCCTCCTTGACTTTTTCCCCTGCTTTTGCAACATCTGTGAGCTTAGTTTTGGCACCTTTTGGTCCTTTGCACTGCACCTGATATAAACCCAGGCCATTTTTTTAGAGTCAGTAATATCCCTAATTTTTTTTTTCCTCCTCGAATTTCAATTGCTTTGATGTTGTCTCCATTCCAGCGTGTTTGTAGGTCCTTTTTTCTGTTTTGGCCTTCAGTGGGGATCAATTTTGGCAAGCTTTGCTGCATGTGCCTGCCCTTGGTGGCGTATGGCCTGCCTGCATTTTGATGGCTTTGACTTTGGGAAGATTTTTTCTTTTTTTTTTTTTTTTATTATTTAAAGTATTCATGCCATGTCCCTCATATCTTGCCCCCTAAGTTGTGTCTTCCTCCTTGACTTTTTCCCCTGCCTTTGCAACATCTGTTTGCTTAGTTTTGGCATCTTTTGGTCCTTTGCACTGCAGCTGATATAAACCCCAGGCGACTTTCTAAGAGTCACTAAATTTCCGAAATATTCTTTTTTTCTCCTCCAATTGCAATTCCTTTGATGGTGTCTCCATTCCAGCGTGTTTGTAAGTCCTTCTTTCCTGTTTTGGCCTTCAGTGGGGATCAATTTTGGCAAGCTTTGCTGCATGTGCCTGCCCTTGGTGGCGTATGGCCTGCCTGCATTTTGATGGCTTTGACTTTGGGAAAGATTTTTTCTTTTTTTGTTTTGTTTTATTTTAAGTATTCATGCCATGTCCCTCAAATCTTGCCCCCTAAGTTGTGTCTTCCTCCTTGACTTTTTCCCCTGCTTTTGCAACATCTGTGGGCTTAGTTTGGGCACCTTTTGGTCCTTTGCACTGCACCTGATATAAACCCAGGCCATTTTCTTAGAGTCACTAAATTTCCCAAATTTTCTCTTTTTCTCCTCCAATTGCAATTCCTTTGATGTTGACTCCTTTCCAGCGTGTTTGTAGGTCCTTCTTTTCTGTTTTGGCCTTCAGTGGGGATCAATTTTGGCAAGCTTTGCTGCATGTGCCTGCCCTTGGTGGCGTATGGCCTGCCTGCATTTTGATGGCTTTGACTTTGGGAAAGATTTTTTCTATTTTTTTTTTGTTTGTTAGTTTTAAGTACTCATGCCATGTCCCTCATATCTTGCCCCCTAAGTTGTGTCTTCCTCCTTGACTTTTTCCCCTGCTTTTGCAACATCTTTGAGCTTAGTTTTGCCACCTTTTGGTCCTTTGCAGTGCAGCTGATTTCCTCACAGCCTATTTTTTGAAGAGACTAAAATTCCAGATTTTCTGCTTTTTTCAATTGCATTTCATTTGAACCTATCTCCTTTCCAGAGTGTTTGTAAGCCTTTCTTTTGGGATTCGCAAGATTCCTTTTCATTTCGGGAAGGGAAAAGGAATCTTGCGATTTCAATGGGGACCAATTGAGAAATGTTTGGTGCATGTCCCTGAACTTGATGGCAGGCCATGCCTTTTGATGTCTTTGACTTTGGGAAAGATTTTTTTCTTTTTTTGGTTGTTTTCTGAAGTGTTCATGCCATGTCCCTCATATCTTGCCCCCTAAGTTGTGTCTTCCTCCTTGGCTTTTTCCCCTGCTTTTGCAACATCTGTGAGCTTAGTTTTGGCACCTTTTGGTCCTTTGCAATGCACCTGATATAAACCCAGGCCATTTTTTTCGAGTCAGTAATTTCCCAAATTTTCTTTTTTTCTCCTCCAATTGCAATTCCTTTGATGTTGTCTCCATTCCAGCGTGTTTGTAGGTCCTTCTTTTCTGTTTTGGCCTTCAGTGGGGATCAAGTTTGGCAAGCTTTGCTGCATGTGCCTGCCCTTGGTGGCGTATGGCCTGCCTGCATTTTGATGGCTTTGACTTTGGGAAAGATTTTTTCTTTTTTTTTTTTTTTTTATTATTTTAAGTATTCAGGCCATGTCCTTCATATCTTGCCCCCTAAGTTGTGTCTTCCTCCTTGACTTTTTCCCCTGCTTTTGCAACATCTGTGAGCTTAGTTTTGGCATCTTTTGTTCCTTTGCACTGCACCTGATATAAACCCCAGGCCACTTTCTAAGAGTCACTAAATTTCCCAAATTTTCTTTTTTTCTCCTCCAATTGCAATTCCTTTGATGTTGTCTCCATTCCAGCGTGTTTGTAAGTCCTTCTTTTCTGTTTTGCCTTCAGTGGGGATCAGTTTTGGCAAGGTTTGCTGCATGTGCCTGCCCTTGGTGGCGTATGGCCTGCCTGCATTTTGATGGCTTTGACTTTGGGAAAGATTTTTTCTTTTTTTTTTTTTTTATTATTTTAAGTATTCATGCCATGTCCCTCATATCTTGCTCCGTAAGTTGTGTCTTCCTCCTTGACTTTTTCCCCTGCTTTTGCAACATCTGTGAGCTTTGTTTTGGCACCTTTTGGTCCTTTGCAATGCACCTGATATAAACCCAGGCCATTTTTTTAGAGTCAATAATTTCCCTAATTTTTTTTTCTCTCCTCCATTTGCAATTCCTTTGATGTTGTCTCCATTCCAGCGTCTTTGTAGGTCCTTCTTTTCTGTTTTGGCGTTCAGTGGGGATCAATTTTGACAAGCTTTGCTGCATGTGCCTGCATTTGCTGGCGTATGGCCTGCCTGCATTTTGATGGCTTTGACTTTGGGAAAGATTTTTTCTTTTTTTTTTTTTTTCTTGTAAGTATTCATGACATGTCCCGCATATCTTGCCCCCTGAGTTGTGTGTTCCTCCTTGACTTTTTCCCCTGCTTTTGCAACATCTGTGAGCTTAGTTTTGGCACATTTTGGACCTTTGCACTGCACCTGATATAAACCCAGGCCATTTTTTTAGAGTCAGTAATATCCCTAATTTTTTTTTTCCTTCTCCAATTGCAATTCCTTTGATGTTGACTCCTTTCCAGCGTGTTTGTAGGTCCTTCTTTTCTGTTTTGGCCTTCAGTGGGGATCAATTTTTGCAAGCTTTGCTGCATGTGCCTGCATTTGCTGGCGTATGGCCTGCCTGCATTTTGATGGCTTTGACTTTTGGAAAGATTTTTTCTATTTTTTTTTTTATTATTTTAAGTATTCTTGCCATGTCCCTCATATCTTGCCTTCTGAGTTGTGTCTTCCTCCTTGACTTTTTCCGCTGCTTTTGCAACATCTGTGAGCTTAGTTTTGGCACCTTTTGGTCCTTTGCAATGCAGCTGATTTCCTCACAGCCTATTTTTTGAAGAGACGATAAGTCCCGATTTTCTGCTTTTTTTCAGTTGCATTTCATTTGAACCTATCTCCTTTCCAGAGTGTTTGTAGGTCCTTTCTTTTGGGATTCGCAAGATTCCTTTTGCCTTCCCGAAAGGAAATTTCATTTCCTTTCGGGAAGGGAAAAGGAATCTTGCGATTTCAATGGGGACCAATAGAGGAATCTTTGGTGCATGTCCCTGCACTTGATGGCAGGCCGTGCCTTTTGATGTCTTTGACTTTGGGAATGATTTTTTTCTTTTTTGGTTGTTTTCTGAAATGTTCATGCCATGTCCCTCATATCTTGCCCCCTAAGTTGTGTCTTCCTCCTTGACTTTTTCCCCTGCTTTTGCAAAATTTGTGAGCTTAGTTTTGGCACCTTTTGGTCCTTTGTAATGCACCTGATAAAACCCCAGGCCATTTTCTTAGAGTCACTAAATTTCCCAAATTTTCTTTTTTTCTCCTCCAATTGCAATTCCTTTGATGTTGACTCCTTTCCAGCGTGTTTGTAGGTCCTTTTTTCTGTTTTGGCCTTCAGTGGGGATCAATTTTGGCAAGCTTTGCTGCATGTGCCTACCCTTGGTGGCGTATGGCCTGCCTGCATTTTGATGGCTTTGACTTTGGGAAAGATTTTTTCTTTTTTTTTTTTTTTATTATTTTAAGTATTCATGCCATGTCCCTCATATCTTGCCCCCTAAGTTGTGTCTTCCTCCTTGACTTTTTCCTCTGCTTTTGCAACATCTGTGAGCTTAGTTTTTGCATCTTTTTGTCCTTTGCACTGCAGCTGATATAAACCCCAGGCCACTTTCTAAGGGTCACTAAATTTGCAAAATTTTCTTTTTTTCTCCTCCAATTGCAATTCCTTTGATGGTGTCTCCATTCCAGCGTGTTTGTAAGTCCTCCTTTTCTGTTTTGGCCTTCAGTGGGGATCAATTTTGGCAAGCTTTGCTGCATGTGCCTGCCCTTGGTGGCGTATGGCCTGCCTGCATTTTGATGGCTTTGACTTTGGGAAAGATTTTTCTTTTTTTGTTTTGTTTTGTTTTAAGTATTCATGCCATGTCCCTCATATCTTGCCCCTAAGTTGTGTCTTCCTCCTTGACTTTTTCCCCTGCTTTTGCAACGTCTGTGAGCTTAGTTTTGCCACCTTTTGGTCCTTTGCACTGCACCTGATAAAACCCCGGGCCATTCTCTTAGAGTCACTAAATTTCCCAAATTTTCTCTTTTTCTCCTCCAATTGCAATTCCTTTGATGTTGACTCCTTTCCAGCGTGTTTGTAGGTCCTTCTTTTCTGTTTTGGCCTTCAGTGGGGATCAATTTTGGCAAGCTTTGCTGCATGTGCCTGCCCTTGCTGGCGTATGGCCTGCCTGCATTTTGATGGCTTTGAGTTTGGGAAAGATTTTTTCCTTTTTTTTTTTTATTATTTTAATTATTCATGCCATGTCCCTCATATCTTGCCCCCTAAGTTGTGTCTTCCTCCTTGACTTTTTCCCCTGCTTTTGCAACATCTGTGAGCTTAGTTTTGCCACCTTTTGGTCCTTTGCAATGCAGCTGATTTCCTCACAGCCTATTTTTTGAAGAGACTAAAATTCCCGATTTTCTGCTTTTTTCAATTGCATTTCATTTGAACCTATCTCCTTTCCAGAGTGTTTGTAAGCCTTTCTTTTGGGATTCGCAAGATTCCTTTTCATTTCGGGAAGGGAAAAGGAATCTTGCGATTTCAATGGGGACCAATAGAGAAATCTTTGGCGCATGTCCCTGCACTTGATGGCAGGCCATGCCTTTTGAAGGCTTTGACTTTGGGAAAGATTTTTTTCTTTTTTTGGTTGTTTTCTGAAGTGTTCATGCCATGTCCCTCATATCTTACCCCCTGAGTTGTGTCTTCCTCCTTGACTTTTTCCCCTGCTTTTGCAACATATGTGAGCTTAGTTTTTGCATCTTTTGGTCCTTTGCACTGCACCTGATATAAACCCAGGCCATTTTCTTAGAGTCACTAAATTTCCAAAATTTTCTTTTTTTCTCCTGCAATTGCAATTCCTTTGATGTTGACTCCTTTCCAGCGTGTTTGTAGGTCCTTCTTTTCTGTTTTGGCCTTCAGTGGGGATGAATTTTGGCAAGCTTTGCTGCATGTGCCTGCCCTTGGTGGCATATGGCCTGCCTGCATTTTGATGGCTTTGACTTTGGGAAAGGTTTTTTCTTTTTTTTTTTCTTTTTTATTTTAAGTATTCATGCCATGTCCCTCATATCTTGCCCCCTAAGTTGTGTCTTCCTCCTTGACTTTTTCCCCTGCTTTTGCAACATCTGTGAGCTTAGTTTTGCCACCTTTCGGTCCTTTGCAATGCAGCTGATTTCCTCACAGCCTATTTTTTGAAGAGACTAAAATTCCCGATTTTCTGCTTTTTTCAATTGCATTTCATTTGAACCTATCTCCTTTCCAGAGTGTTTGTAAGCCTTTCTTTTGGGATTCGCAAGATTCATTTTCCCTTCCCGAAAGGAAATGAAATTTCCTTTTGGGAAGGGAAAAGGTATCTTGCGATTTCAATGGGGACCAATAGAGGAATCTTTGGTGCATGTCCCTGCACTTGATGGCAGGCCATGCCTTTTGATGGCTTTGACTTTGGGAAAGATTTTTTTCTTTTTTTGGTTGTTTTCTGAAGTGTTCATGCCATGTCCCTCATATCTTGCCCCCTAAGTTCTGTCTTCCTCCTTGACTTTTTCCCCTGCTTTTGCAACATCTGTGAGCTTTGTTTTGGCACCTTTTGTTCCTTTTCAATGCACCTGATATAAACCTGGGCCATTTTTTTAGAGTCAATAATTTCCCTAATTTTTTTTTCTCTCCTCCAATTGCAATTCTTTTGATGTTGTCTCCTTTCCAGCGTGTTTGTAGGTCCTTCTTTTCTGTTTTGGCCTTCAGTGGGGATCAATTTTGGCAAGCTTTGCTGCATGTGCCTGCCCTTGGTGGCGTATGGCCTGCCTGCATTTTGATGGCTTTGAGTTTGGGATAGATTTTTTCTTTTTTTTTTTTTTGTTTGTTTTAAGTATTCATGACATGTCCCTCATATCTTGCCCCCTGAGTTGTGTCTTCCTCCTTGACTTTTTCCCCTGCTTTTGCAACGTCTGTGAGCTTAGTTTTGGCACCTTTTGGTCCTTTGCACTGCACCTGATATAAACCCAGGCCATTTTTTAGAGTCAGTAATATCCCTAATTTTTTTTTTCCTCCTCGAATTTCAATTGCTTTGATGTTGTCTCCATTCCAGCGTGTTTGTAGGTCCTTTTTTCTGTTTTGGCCTTCAGTGGGGATCAATTTTGGCAAGCTTTGCTGCATGTGCCTGCATTTGCTGGCGTATGGCCTGCCTGCATTTTGATGGCTTTGACTTTGGGAAAGATTTTTTCTATTTTTTTTTTTATTATTTTAAGTATTCATGCCATGTCCCTCATATCTTGCCTTCTGAGTTGTGTCTTCCTCCTTGACTTTTTCCGCTGCTTTTGCAACATCTGTGAGCTTAGTTTTGGCACCTTTTGGTCCTTTGCAATGCAGCTGATTTCCTCACAGCCTATTTTTTGAAGAGACGATAAGTCCCGATTTTCTGCTTTTTTTCAATTGCATTTCATTTGAACCTATCTCCTTTCCAGAGTGTTTGTAGGTCCTTTCTTTTGGGATTCGCAAGATTCCTTTTGCCTTCCCGAAAGGAAATTTCATTTCCTTTCGGGAAGGGAAAAGGAATCTTGCGATTTCAATGGGGACCAATAGAGGAATCTTTGGTGCATGTCCCTGCACTTGATGGCAGGCCGTGCCTTTTGATGTCTTTGACTTTGGGAAAGATTTTTTTCTTTTTTGGTTGTTTTCTGAAATGTTCATGCCATGTCCCTCATATCTTGCCCCCTAAGTTGTGTCTTCCTCCTTGACTTTTTCCCCTGCTTTTGCAACATTTGTGAGCTTAGTTTTGGCACCTTTTGGTCCTTTGTAATGCACCTGATAAAACCCCAGGCCATTTTCTTAGAGTCACTAAATTTCCCAAATTTTCTTTTTTTCTCCTCCAATTGCAATTCCTTTGATGTTGACTCCTTTCCGGCGTGTTTGTAGGTCCTTTTTTCTGTTTTGGCCTTCAGTGGGGATCAATTTTGGCAAGCTTTGCTGCATGTGCCTACCCTTGGTGGCGTATGGCCTGCCTGCATTTTGATGGCTTTGACTTTGGGAAAGATTTTTTCTTTTTTTTTTTTTTTTATTATTTGAAGTATTCATGCCATGTCCCTCATATCTTGCCCCCTAAGTTGTGTCTTCCTCCTTGACTTTTTCCTCTGCTTTTGCAACATCTGTGAGCTTAGTTTTTGCATCTTTTTGTCCTTTGCATTGCAGCTGATATAAACCCCAGGCCACTTTCTAAGGGTCACTAAATTTGCAAAATTTTCTTTTTTTCTCCTCCAATTGCAATTCCTTTGATGGTGTCTCCATTCCAGCGTGTTTGTAAGTCCTTCTTTTCTGTTTTGGCCTTCAGTGGGGATCAATTTTGGCAAGCTTTGCTGCATGTGCCTGCCCTTGGTGGCGTATGGCCTGCCTGCATTTTGATGGCTTTGACTTTGGGAAAGATTTTTCTTTTTTTGTTTTGTTTTGTTTTAAGTATTCATGCCATGTCCCTCATATCTTACCCCCTGAGTTGTGTCTTCCTCCTTGGCTTTTTCCCCTGCTTTTGCAACATCTGTGAGCTTAGTTTTGGCATCTTTTGGTCCTTTGCAATGCACCTGATATAAACCCAGGCCATTTTTTTCGAGTCAGTAATTTCCCAAATTTTCTTTTTTTCTCCTCCAATTGCAATTCCTTTGATGTTGTCTCCATTCCCGCGTGTTTGTAGGTCCTTCTTTTCTGTTTTGGCCTTCAGTGGGGATCAATTTTGGCAAGCTTTGCTGCATGTGCCTGCCCTTGGTGGCGTATGGCCTGCCTGCATTTTGATGGCTTTGACTTTGGGAAAGATTTTTTCTTTTTTTTTTTTTTTTAATATTTTAAGTATTCAGGCCATGTCCTTCATATCTTGCCCCCTAAGTTGTGTCTTCCTCCTTGACTTTTTCCCCTGCTTTTGCAACATCTGTGAGCTTAGTTTTGGCATCTTTTGTTCCTTTGCACTGCACCTGATAAAACCCCAGGCCATTTTCTTAGAGTCACTAAATTTCCCAAATTTTCTTTTTTTCTCCTATAATTGCAATTCCTTTGATATTGACTCCTTTCCAGCGTGTTTGTAGGTCCTTTTTTCTGTTTTGGCCTTCAGTGGGGATCAATTTTGGCAAGCTTTGCTGCATGTGCCTGCCCTTGGTGGCGTATGGCCTGCCTGCATTTTGATGGCTTTGACTTTGGGAAAGATTTTTTCTTTTTTTTTTTTTTTTATTATTTTAAGTATTCATGCCATGTCCCTCATATCTTGCCCCCTAAGTTGTGTCTTCCTCCTAGACTTTTTCCCCTGCTTTTGCAACATCTGTGAGCTTAGTTTTTGCATCTTTTTGTCCTTTGCACTGCAGTTGATATAAACCCCAGGCCACTTCCTAAGGGTCACTTAATTTGCAAAATTTTCTTTTTTTCTCCTCCAATTGCAATTCCTTTGATGGTGTCTCCATTCCAGCGTGTTTGTAAGTCCTTCTTTTCTGTTTTGGCCTTCAGTGGGGATCAATTTTGGCAAGCTTTGCTGCATGTGCCTGCCCTTGGTGGCGTATGGCCTGCCTGCATTTTGATGGCTTTGACTTTGGGAAAGATTTTTCTTTTTTTGTTTTGTTTTGTTTTAAGTATTCATGCCATGTCCCTCATATTTGCCCCTAAGTTGTGTCTTCCTCCTTGACTTTTTCCCCTGCTTTTGCAACATCTGTGAGCTTTGTTTTGGCACCTTTTGGTCCTTTGCACTGCACCTGATAAAACCCCGGGCCATTCTCTTAGAGTCACTAAATTTCCCAAATTTTCTCTTTTTCTCCTCCAATTGCAATTCCTTTGATGTTGACTCCTTTCCAGCGTGTTTGTAGGTCCTTCTTTTCTGTTTTGGCCTTCAGTGGGGATCAATTTTGGCAAGCTTTGCTGCATGTGCCTGCCCTTGCTGGCGTATGGCCTGCCTGCATTTTGATGGCTTTGACTTTGGGAAAGATTTTTTCTTTTTTTTTTTTTATTATTTTAAGTATTCATGTCATGTCCCTCATATCTTGCCCCCTAAGTTGTGTCTTCCTCCTTGACTTTTTCCCCTGCTTTTTCAACATCTGTGAGCTTAGTTTTGCCACCTTTTGGTCCTTTGCAATGCAGCTGATTTCCTCACAGCCTATTTTTTGAAGAGACAAAAATTCCCGATTTTCTGCTTTTTTCAATTGCATTTCATTTGAACCTATCTCCTTTCCAGAGTGTTTGTAAGCCTTTCTTTTGGGATCCGCAAGATTCATTTTCCCTTCCCGAAAGGAAATGAAATTTCCTTTCGGGAAGGGAAAAGGTATCTTGCGATTTCAATGGGGACCAATAGAGGAATCTTTGGTGCATGTCCCTGCACTTGATGGCAGGCCATGCCTTTTGATGGCTTTGACTTTGGGAAAGATTTTTTTCTTTTTTTGGTTGTTTTCTGAAGTGTTCATGCCATGTCCCTCATATCTTGCCCCCTAAGTTCTGTCTTCCTCCTTGACTTTTTCCCCTGCTTTTGCAACATCTGTGAGCTTTGTTTTGGCACCTTTTGTTCCTTTTCAATGCACCTGATATAAACCCGGGCCATTTTTTTAGAGTCAATAATTTCCCTAATTTTTTTTTCTCTCCTCCAATTGCAATTCCTTTGATGTTGACTCCTTTCCAGCGTGTTTGTAGGTCCTTCTTTTCTGTTTTGGCCTTCAGTGGGGATCAATTTTGGCAAGCTTTGCTGCATGTGCCTGCCCTTGGTGGCGTATGGCCTGCCTGCATTTTGATGGCTTTGACTTTGGGATAGATTTTTTTTTTTTTTTTTTTTTGTTTTAAGTATTCATGCCATGTCCCTCATATCTTGCTCCGTAAGTTGTGTCTTCCTCCTTGACTTTTTCCCCTGCTTTTGCAACATCTGTGAGCTTTGTTTTGGCACCTTTTGGTCCTTTGCAATGCACCTGATATAAACCCAGGCCATTTTTTTAGAGTCAATAATTTCCCTAATTTTTTTTTCTCTCCTCCATTTGCAATTCCTTTGATGTTGTCTCCATTCCAGCGTCTTTGTAGGTCCTTCTTTTCTGTTTTGGCGTTCAGTGGGGATCAATTTTGACAAGCTTTGCTGCATGTGCCTGCATTTGCTGGCGTATGGCCTGCCTGCATTTTGATGGCTTTGACTTTGGGAAAGATTTTTTCTATTTTTTTTTTTATTATTTTAAGTATTCATGCCATGTCCCTCATACCTTGCCTTCTGAGTTGTGTCTTCCTCCTTGACTTTTTCCGCTGCTTTTGCAACATCTGTGAGCTTAGTTTTGGCACCTTTTGGTCCTTTGCAATGCAGCTGATTTCCTCACAGCCTATTTTTTGAAGAGACGATAAGTCCCGATTTTCTGCTTTTTTTCAATTGCATTTCATTTGAACCTATCTCCTTTCCAGAGTGTTTGTAGGTCCTTTCTTTTGGGATTCGCAAGATTCCTTTTGCCTTCCCGAAAGGAAATTTAATTTCCTTTCGGGTAGGGAAAAGGAATCTTGCGATTTCAATGGGGACCAATAGAGGAATCTTTGGTGCATGTCCCTGCACTTGATGGCAGGCCATGGCTTTTGATGGCTTTGACTTTGGGAAAGATTTTTTTCTTTCTTTGGTTGTTTTCTGAAGTGTTCATGCCATGTCCCTCATATCTTGCCCCCTAAGTTGTGTCTTCCTCCTTGACTTTTTCCCCTGCTTTTGCAACATCTGTGAGCTTAGTTTTGGCACCTTTTGGTCCTTTGCAATGCACCTGATAAAACCCCAGGCCATTTCCTTAGAGTCACTAAATTTCCCAAATTTTCTTTTTTTCTCCTCCAATTGCAATTCCTTTGATGTTGACTCCTTTCCAGCGTGTTTGTAGGTCCTTTTTTCTGTTTTGGACTTCAGTGGGGATCAATTTTGGCAAGCTTTGGCCATGTCCCTCATATCTTGCCCCCTAAGTTGTGTCTTCCTCCTTGACTTTTTCCCCTGCTTTTGCAACATGTGTGAGCTTAGTTTTTGCATCTTTTGGTCCTTTGCACTGCAGCTGATATAAACCCCAGGCCACTTTCTAAGGGTCACTAAATTTGCAAAATTTTCTTTTTTTCTCCTCCAATTGCAATTCCTTTGATGGTGTCTCCATTCCAGCGTGTTTGTAAGTCCTTCTTTTCTGTTTTGGCCTTCAGTGGGGATCAATTTTGGCAAGCTTTGCTGCATGTGCCTGCCCTTGGTGGCGTATGGCCTGCCTGCATTTTGATGGCTTTGACTTTGGGAAAGATTTTTTCTTTTTTGTTTTGTTTTGTTTTAAGTATTCATGCCATGTCCCTCATATCTTGCCCCTAAGTTGTGTCTTCCTCCTTGACTTTTTCCCCTGCTTTTGCAACATCTGTGAGCTTAGTTTTGGCACCTTTTGGTCCTTTGCACTGCACCTGATAAAACCCCGGGCCATTTTCTTAGAGTCACTAAATTTCCCAAATTTTCTCTTTTTCTCCTCCAATTGCAATTCCTTTGATGTTGACTCCTTTCCAGCGTGTTTGTAAATCCTTCTTTTCTGTTTTGGCCTTCAGTGGGGATCAATTTTGGCAAGCTTTGCTGCATGTGCCTGCCCTTGCTGGCGTATGGCCTGCCTGCATTTTGATGGCTTTGACTTTGGGAAAGGTTTTTTCTTTTTTTTTTTTTATTATTTTAATTATTCATGCCATGTCCCTCATATCTTGCCCCCTAAGTTGTGTCTTCCTCCTTGACTTTTTCCCCTGCTTTTGCAACATCTGTGAGCTTAGTTTTGCCACCTTTTGGTCCTTTGCAATGCAGCTGATTTCCTCACAGCCTATGTTTTGAAGAGACTAAAATTCCCGATTTTCTGCTTTTTTCAATTGCATTTCATTTGAACCTATCTCCTTTCCAGAGTGTTTGTAAGCCTTTCTTTTGGGATTCGCAAGATTCCTTTTCATTTCGGGAAGGGAAAAGGAATCTTGCGATTTCAATGGGGACCAATAGAGGAATCTTTGGTGCATGTCCCTGCACTTGATGGCAGGCAATGCCTTTTGAAGGCTTTGACTTTGGGAAAGATTTTTTTCTTTTTTTGGTTGTTTTCTGAAGTGTTCATGCCATGTCCCTCATATCTTACCCCCTGAGTTGTGTCTTCCTCCTTGACTTTTTCCCCTGCTTTTGCAACATATGTGAGCTTAGTTTTTGCATCTTTTGGTCCTTTGCACTGCACCTGATATAAACCCCAGGCCATTATCTTAGAGTCACTAAATTTCCCAAATTTTCTTTTTTTCTCCTGCAATTGCAATTCCTTTGATGTTGACTCCTTTCCAGCGTGTTTGTAGGTCCTTCTTTTCTGTTTTGGCCTTCAGTGGGGATCAATTTTGGCAAGCTTTGCTGCATGTGCCTGCCCTTGGTGGCGTATGGCCTGTCTGCATTTTGATGGCTTTGACTTTGGGAAAGGTTTTTTCTTTTTTTTTTTCTTTTTTATTTTAAGTATTCATGCCATGTCCCTCATATCTTGCCCCCTAAGTTGTGTCTTCCTCCTTGACTTTTTCCCCTGCTTTTGCAACATCTGTGAGCTTAGTTTTGCCACCTTTTGGTCCTTTGCAATGCAGCTGATTTCCTCACAGCCTATTTTTTGAAGAGACTAAAATTCCCGATTTTCTGCTTTTTTCAATTGCATTTCATTTGAACCTATCTCCTTTCCAGAGTGTTTGTAAGCCTTTCTTTTGGGATTCGCAAGATTCATTTTCCCTTCCCGAAAGGAAATGAAATTTCCTTTCGGGAAGGGAAAAGGTATCTTGCGATTTCAATGGGGACCAATAGAGGAATCTTTGGTGCATGTCCCTGCACTTGATGGCAGGCCATGCCTTTTGATGGCTTTGACTTTGGGAAAGATTTTTTATCTTTTTTTGGTTGTTTTCTGAAGTGTTCATGCCATGTCCCCTCATATCTTGCCCCCTAAGTTCTGTCTTCCTCCTTGACTTTTTCCCCTGCTTTTGCAACATCTGTGAGCTTTGTTTTTGGCACCTTTTGTTCCTTTTCAATGCACCTGATATAAACCCGGGCCATTTTTTTAGAGTCAATAATTTCCCTAATTTTTTTTTCTCTCCTCCAATTGCAATTCCTTTGATGTTGACTCCTTTCCAGCGTGTTTGTAGGTCCTTCTTTTCTGTTTTGGCCTTCAGTGGGGACCAATTTTGGCAAGCTTTGCTGCATGTGCCTGCCCTTGGTGGCGTATGGCCTGCCTGCATTTTGATGGCTTTGACTTTGGGAAAGATTTTTTCTTTTTTTTTTTTTTATTATTTTAAATATTCATGCCATGTCCCTCATATCTTTCCCCCTAAGTTCTGTCTTCCTCCTTGACTTTTTCCCCTCATTTTGCAACATCTGTGAGCTTAGTTTTTGCATCTTTTTATCCTTTGCACTGCACCTGATATAAAACCCCAGGCCACTTTCTAAGAGTCACTAAATTTCCCAAATTTTCTTTTTTTCTCCTCCAATTGCAATTCCTTTGATGTTGTCTCCATTCCAGCGTGTTTGTAAGTCCTTCTTTTCTGTTTTGCCTTCAGTGGGGATCAGTTTTGGCAAGGTTTGCTGCATGTGCCTGCCCTTGGTGGCGTATGGCCTGCCTGCATTTTGATGGCTTTGACTTTGGGAAAGATTTTTTCTTTTTTTTTTTTTATTATTTTAAGTATTCATGCCATGTCCCTCATATCTTGCCCCCTAAGTTGTGTCTTCCTCCTTGACTTTTTCCCCCTGCTTTTGCAACATCTGTGAGCTTAGTTTTGCCACCTTTTGGTCCTTTGCAATGCAGCTGATTTCCTCACAGCCTATTTTTTGAAGAGACTAAAATTTCCCGATTTCTGCTTTTTTCAATTGCATTTCATTTGAACCTATCTCCTTTCCAGAGTGTTTGTAAGCCTTTCTTTTGGGATTCGCAAGATTCCTTTTCCCTTCCGGAAAGGAAATTTCATTTCCTTTCGGGTAGGGAAAAGGAATCTTGCGATTTCAATGGGGACCAATAGAGGGAATCTTTGGTGCATGTCCCTGCACTTGATGGCAGGCCATGCCTTTTGATGGCTTTGACTTTGGGAAAGATTTTTTTCTTTTTTTGGTTTTTTTCTGAAGTGTTCATGCCATGTCCCTCATATCTTGCCCCCTAAGTTCTGCCTTCCTCCTTGACTTTTTACCCTGCTTTTGCAACATCTGTGAGCTTAGTTTTGGCATCTTTGGTCCTTTGCACTGCACCTGATAAAACCCCAGGCCATTTTCTTAGAGTCACTAAAATTCCCAAATTTTCATTTTTTCTCCTCCAATTGCAATTCCTTTGATGTTGACTCCTTTCCAGCATGTTTGTAGGTCCTTCTTTTCTGTTTTGGCCTTCAGTGGGGATCAATTTTGGCAAGCTTTGCTGCATGTGCCCTGCCCTTGGTGGCGTATGGCCTGCCTGCATTTTGATGGCTTTGACTTTGGGATAGATTTTTTTTTTTTTTTTTTTTTTTGTTTTAAGTATTCATGCCATGTCCCTCATATCTTGCTCCGTAAGTTGTGTCTTCCTCCTTGACTTTTTCCCCTGCTTTTGCAACATCTGTGAGCTTTGTTTTGGCACCTTTTGGTCCTTTGCAATGCACCTGATATAAACCCCAGGCCATTTTTTTAGAGTCAATAATTTCCCTAATTTTTTTTTCTCTCCTCCATTTGCAATTCCTTTGATGTTGTCTCCATTCCAGCGTCTTTGTAGGTCCTTCTTTTCTGTTTTGGCGTTCAGTGGGGATCAATTTTGACAAGCTTTGCTGCATGTGCCTGCATTTGCTGGCGTATGGCCTGCCTGCATTTTGATGGCTTTGACTTTGGGAAAGATTTTTTCTTTTTTTTTTTTTTTTCTTGTAAGTATTCATGACATGTCCCGCATATCTTGCCCCCCTGAGTTGTGTGTTCCTCCTTGACTTTTTCCCCTGCTTTTGCAACATCTGTGAGCTTAGTTTTGGCACCTTTTGGACCTTTGCACTGCACCTGATATAAACCCAGGCCATTTTTTTAGAGTCAGTAATATCCCTAATTTTTTTTTTCCTCCTCGAATTGCAATTCCTTTGATGTTGACTCCTTTCCAGCGTGTTTGTAGGTCCTTCTTTTCTGTTTTGGCATTCAGTGGGGATCAATTTTGGCAAGCTTTGCTGCATGTGCCTGCATTTTTCTGGCGTATGGCCTGCCTGCATTTTGATGGCTTTGACTTTGGGAAAGATTTTTTCTATTTTTTTTTTTTATTCTTTTAAGTATTCATGCCATGTCCCTCATATCTTGCCTTCTGAGTTGTGTCTTCCTCCTTGACTTTTTTCCGCTGCTTTTGCAACATCTGTGAGCTTAGTTTTGGCACCTTTTGGTCCTTTGCAATGCAGCTGATTTCCTCACAGCCTATTTTTTGTAGAGACGATAAGTCCCGATTTTCTGCTTTTTTTCAATTGCATTTCATTTGAACCTATCTCCTTTCCAGAGTGTTTGTAGGTCCTTTCTTTTGGGATTCGCAAGATTCCTTTTGCCTTCCCGAAAGGAAATTTAATTTCCTTTCGGGTAGGGAAAAGGAATCTTGCGATTTCAATGGGGACCAATAGAGGAATCTTTGGTGCATGTCCCTGCACTTGATGGCAGGCCATGCCTTTTGATGGCTTTGACTTTGGGAAAGATTTTTTTCTTTCTTTGTTGTTTTCTGAAGTGTTCATAGCCATGTCCCTCATATCTTGCCCCTAAGTTGTGTCTTCCCTCCTTGACTTTTTCCCCTGCTTTTGCAACATCTGTGAGCTTAGTTTTGGCACCTTTTGGTCCCTTTGCAATGCACCTGATAAAAACCCCAGGCCATTTCCTTAGAGTCACTAAATTTCCCAAATTTTCTTTTTTTCTCCTCCAATTGCAATTCCTTTGATGTTGACTCCTTTCCAGCGTGTTTGTAGGTCCTTTTTTCTGTTTTGGACTTCAGTGGGGATCAATTTTGGCAAGCTTTGGCCATGTCCCTCATATCTTGCCCCCTAAGTTGTGTCTTCCTCCTTGACTTTTTCCCCTGCTTTTGCAACATCTGTGAGCTTAGTTTTTGCATCTTTTTGTCCTTTGCACTGCAGCTGATATAAACCCCAGGCCACTTTCTAAGGGTCACTAAATTTGCAAAATTTTCTTTTTTTCTCCTCCAATTGCAATTCCTTTGATGGTGTCTCCATTCCAGCGTGTTTGTAAGTCCTTCTTTTCTGTTTTGGCCTTCAGTGGGGATCAATTTTGGCAAGCTTTGCTGCATGTGCCTGCCCTTGGTGGCGTATGGCCTGCCTGCATTTTGATGGCTTTGACTTTGGGAAAGATTTTTTCTTTTTTTGTTTTGTTTTGTTTTAAGTATTCATGCCATGTCCCTCATATCTTGCCCCTAAGTTGTGTCTTCCTCCTTGACTTTTTCCCCTGCTTTTGCAACATCTGTGAGCTTAGTTTTGGCATCTTTTGGTCCTTTGCACTGCACCTGATAAAACCCCGGGCCATTTTCTTAGAGTCACTAAATTTCCCAAATTTTCTCTTTTTCTCCTCCAATTGCAATTCCTTTGATGTTGACTCCTTTCCAGCGTGTTTGTAGGTCCTTCTTTTCTGTTTTGGCCTTCAGTGGGGATCAATTTTGGCAAGCTTTGCTGCATGTGCCTGCCCTTGCTGGCGTATGGCCTGCCTGCATTTTGATGGCTTTGACTTTGGGAAAGATTTTTTTTTTTTTTTTTTTTTTTTGTTTTAAGTATTCATGCCATGTCCCTCATATCTTGCCCCCTAAATTGTGTCTTCCTCCTTGACTTTTTCCCCTGCTTTTGCAACATCTGTGAGCTTAGTTTTGCCACCTTTTGGTCCTTTGCAATGCAGCTGATTTCCTCACAGCCTATGTTTTGAAGAGACTAAAATTCCCGATTTTCTGCTTTTTTCAATTGCATTTCATTTGAACCAATCTCCTTTCCAGAGTGTTTGTAAGCCTTTCTTTTGGGATTCGCAAGATTCCTTTTCATTTCGGGAAGGGAAAAGGAATCTTGCGATTTCAATGGGGACCAATAGAGAAATCTTTGGCGCATGTCCCTGCACTTGATGGCAGGCAATGCCTTTTGAAGGCTTTGACTTTGGGAAAGATTTTTTTCTTTTTTTGGTTGTTTTCTGAAGTGTTCATGCCATGTCCCTCATATCTTACCCCCTGAGTTGTGTCTTCCTCCTTGACTTTTTCCCCTGCTTTTGCAACATATGTGAGCTTAGTTTTTTGCATCTTTTGGTCCTTTGCACTGCACCTGATATAAACCCCAGGCCATTATCTTAGAGTCACTAAATTTCCCAAATTTTCTTTTTTTCTCCTGCAATTGCAATTCCTTTGATGTTGACTCCTTTCCAGCGTGTTTGTAGGTCCTTCTTTTCTGTTTTGGCCTTCAGTGGGGATCAATTTTGGCAAGCTTTGCTGCATGTGCCTGCCCTTGGTGGCATATGGCCTGTCTGCATTTTGATGGCTTTGACTTTGGGAAAGGTTTTTTCTTTTTTTTTTTCTTTTTTATTTTAAGTATTCATGCCATGTCCCTCATATCTTGCCCCCTAAGTTGTGTCTTCCTCCTTGACTTTTTCCCCTGCTTTTGCAACATCTGTGAGCTTAGTTTTGCCACCTTTTGGTCCTTTGCAATGCAGCTGATTTCCTCACAGCTTATTTTTTGTAGAGACTAAAATTCCCGATTTTCTGCTTTTTTCAATTGCATTTCATTTGAACCTATCTCCTTTCCAGAGTGTTTGTAAGCCTTTCTTTTGGGATTCGCAAGATTCCTTTTCCCTTCCCGGAAGGAAATTTAATTTCCTTTCGGGTAGGGAAAAGGAATCTTGCGATTTCAATGGGGACCAATAGAGGAATCTTTGGTGCATGTCCCTGCACTTGATGGCAGGCCATGCCTTTTGATGGCTTTGACTTTGGGAAAGATTTTTTTCTTTCTTTGGTTGTTTTCTGAAGTGTTCATGCCATGTCCCTCATATCTTGCCCCCTAAGTTGTGTCTTCCTCCTTGACTTTTTCCCCTGCTTTTGCAACATCTGTGAGCTTAGTTTTGGCACCTTTTGGTCCTTTGCAATGCACCTGATAAAACCCCAGGCCATTTCCTTAGAGTCAATAAATTTCCCAAATTTTCTTTTTTTCTCCTCCAATTGCAATTCCTTTGATGTTGACTCCTTTCCAGCGTGTTTGTAGGTCCTTTTTTCTGTTTTGCCTTCAGTGGGGATCAATTTTGGCAAGCTTTGCTGCATGTGCCTGCCCTTGGTGGCGTATGGCCTGCCTGCATTTTGATGGCTTTGACTTTGGGAAAGATTTTTTCTTTTTTTTTTTTTATTATTTTAAATATTCATGCCATGTCCCTCATATCTTTCCCCCTAAGTTCTGTCTTCCTCCTTGACTTTTTCCCCTGCTTTTGCAACGTCTGTGAGCTTAGTTTTGGTACCTTTTGGTGATTTGCACTGCACCTGATATAAACCCAGGCCATTTTTTTAGAGTCAGTAATATCCCTAATTTTTTTTTTCCTCCTCGAATTTCAATTGCTTTGATGTTGTCTCCATTCCAGCGTGTTTCTAGGTCCTTTTTTCTGTTTTGGCCTTCAGTGGGGATCAATTTTTGGCAAGCTTTGCTGCATGTGCCTGCCCTTGGTGGCGTATGGCCTGCCTGCATTTTGATGGCTTTGACTTTGGGAAGATTTTTTCTTTTTTTTTTTTTTTATTATTTAAAGTATTCATGCCATGTCCCTCATATCTTGCCCCCTAAGTTGTGTCTTCCTCCTTGACTTTTTCCCCTGCCTTTGCAACATCTGTGAGCTTAGATTTTGCATCTTTTTGTCCTTTGCACTGCAGCTGATATAAAACCCAGGCCACTTTCTAAGGTTCACTAAATTTGCAAAATTTTCTTTTTTTCTCCTCCAATTGCAATTCCTTTGATGGTGTCTCCATTCCAGCGTGTTTGTAAGTCCTTCTTTTCTGTTTTGGCCTTCAGTGGGGATCAATTTTGGCAAGCTTTGCTGCATGTGCCTGCCCTTGGTGGCGTATGGCCTGCCTGCATTTTGATGGCTTTGACTTTGGGAAAGATTTTTTCTTTTTTTGTTTTGTTTTGTTTTAAGTATTCATGCCCTGTCCCTCATATCTTGCCCCTAAGTTGTGTCTTCCTCCTTGACTTTTTCCCCTGCTTTTGCAACATCTGTGAGCTTAGTTTTGGCACCTTTTGGTCCTTTGCACTGCACCTGATAAAACCCCGGGCCATTTTCTTAGAGTCACTAAATTTCCCAAATTTTCTCTTTTTCTCCTCCAATTGCAATTCCTTTGATGTTGACTCCTTTCCAGCGTGTTTGTAGGTCCTTCTTTTCTGTTTTGGCCTTCAGTGGGGATCAATTTTGGCAAGCTTTGCTGCATGTGCCTGCCCTTGGTGGCGTATGGCCTGCCTGCATTTTGATGGCTTTGACTTTGGGAAAGATTTTTTCCTTTTTTTTTTTTTATTATTTTAATTATTCATGCCATGTCCCTCATATCTTGCCCCCTAAGTTGTGTCTTCCTCCTTGACTTTTTCCCCTGCTTTTGCAACATCTGTGAGCTTAGTTTTGCCACCTTTTGGTCCTTTGCAATGCAGCTGATTTCCTCACAGCCTATGTTTTGAAGAGACTAAAATTCCCGATTTTCTGCTTTTTTCAATTGCATTTCATTTGAACCTATCTCCTTTCCAGAGTGTTTGTAAGCCTTTCTTTTGGGATTCGCAAGATTCCTTTTCATTTCGGGAAGGGAAAAGGAATCTTGCGATTTCAATGGGGACCAATAGAGAAATCTTTGGCGCATGTCCCTGCACTTGATGGCAGGCAATGCCTTTTGAAGGCTTTGACTTTGGGAAAGATTTTTTTCTTTTTTTGGTTGTTTTCTGAAGTGTTCATACCATGTCCCTCATATCTTACCCCCTGCGTTGTGTCTTCCTCCTTGACTTTTTCCCCTGCTTTTGCAACATATGTGAGCTTAGTTTTTGCATCTTTTGGTCCTTTGCACTGCACCTGATATAAACCCCCAGGCCATTATCTTAGAGTCACTAAATTTCCCAAATTTTCTTTTTTTCTCCTGCAATTGCAATTCCTTTGATGTTGACTCCTTTCCAGCGTGTTTGTAGGTCCTTCTTTTCTGTTTTGGCCTTCAGTGGGGATCAATTTTGGCAAGCTTTGCTGCATGTGCCTGCCCTTGGTGGCGTATGGCCTGCCTGCATTTTGATGGCTTTGACTTTGGGAAAGGTTTTTTCTTTTTTTTTTTCTTTTTTATTTTAAGTATTCATGCCATGTCCCTCATATCTTGCCCCCTAAGTTGTGTCTTCCTCCTTGACTTTTTCCCCTGCTTTTGCAACATCTGTGAGCTTAGTTTTGCCACCTTTTGGTCCTTTGCAATGCAGCTGATTTCCTCACAGCTTATTTTTTGTAGAGACTAAAATTCCCGATTTTCTGCTTTTTTCAATTGCATTTCATTTGAACCTATCTCCTTTCCAGAGTGTTTGTAAGCCTTTCTTTTGGGATTCGCAAGATTCCTTTTCCCTTCCGGAAAGGAAATTTAATTTCCTTTCGGGTAGGGAAAAGGAATCTTGCGATTTCAATGGGGACCAATAGAGGAATCTTTGGTGCATGTCCCTGCACTTGATGGCAGGCCATGCCTTTTGATGGCTTTGACTTTGGGAAAGATTTTTTTCTTTTTTAGGTTGTTTTCTGAAGTGTTCATGCCATGTCCCTCATATCTTGCCCCCTAAGTTGTGTCTTCCTCCTTGACTTTTTCCCCTGCTTTTGCAACATCTGTGAGCTTAGTTTTGGCACCTTTTGGTCCTTTGCAATGCACCTGATAAAACCCCAGGCCATTTCCTTAGAGTCACTAAATTTCCCAAATTTTCATTTTTTCTCCTCCAATTGCAATTCCTTTGATGTTGACTCCTTTCCAGCGTGTTTGTAGGTCCTTTTTTCTGTTTTGGCCTTCAGTGGGGATCAATTTTGGCAAGCTTTGCTGCATGTGCCTGCCCTTGGTGGCGTATGGCCTGCCTGCATTTTGATGGCTTTGACTTTGGGAAAGATTTTTTCTTTTTTTTTTTTTTTTATTATTTTAAGTATTCATGCCATGTCCCTCATATCTTGCTCCGTAAGTTGTGTCTTCCTCCTTGACTTTTTCCCCTGCTTTTGCAACATCTGTGAGCTTAGTTTTTGCATCTTTTTGTCCTTTGCACTGCAGTTGATATAAACCCCAGGCCACTTTCTAAGGGTCACTAAATTTGCAAAATTTTCTTTTTTTCTCCTCCAATTGCAATTCCTTTGATGGTGTCTCCATTCCAGCGTGTTTGTAAGTCCTTCTTTTCTGTTTTGGCCTTCAGTGGGGATCAATTTTGGCAAGCTTTGCTGCATGTGCCTGCCCTTGGTGGCGTATGGCCTGCCTGCATTTTGATGGCTTTGACTTTGGGATAGATTTTTTCTTTTTTTTTTTTTTTGTTTGTTTTAAGTATTCATGCCATGTCCCTCATATCTTGCCCCCTGAGTTGTGTCTTCCTCCTTGACTTTTTCCCCTGCTTTTGCAACGTCTGTGAGCTTCGTTTTGGCACCTTTTGGTCCTTTGCACTGCACCTGATATAAACCCAGGCCATTTTTTTAGAGTCAGTAATATCCCTAATTTTTTTTTTCCTCCTCGAATTTCAATTGCTTTGATGTTGTCTCCATTCCAGCGTGTTTGTAGGTCCTTTTTTTCTGTTTTGGCCTTCAGTGGGGATCAATTTTGGCAAGCTTTGCTGCATGTGCCTGCCCTTGGTGGCGTATGGCCTGCCTGCATTTTGATGGCTTTGACTTTGGGAAGATTTTTTCTTTTTTTTTTTTTTTATTATTTAAATTATTCATGCCATGTCCCTCATATCTTGCCCCCTAAGTTGTGTCTTCCTCCTTGACTTTTTCCCCTGCCTTTGCAACATCTGTGAGCTTAGTTTTGGCATCTTTTGGTCCTTTGCACTGCAGCTGATATAAACCCCAGGCGACTGTCTAAGAGTCACTAAATTTCCAAAATATTCTTTTTTTCTCCTCCAATTGCAATTCCTTTGATGGTGTCTCCATTCCAGCGTGTTTGTAAGTCCTTCTTTTCTGTTTTGGCCTTCAGTGGGGATCAATTTTGGCAAGCTTTGCTGCATGTGCCTGCCCTTGGTGGCGTATGGCCTGCCTGCATTTTGATGGCTTTGACTTTGGGAAAGATTTTTTCTTTTTTTGTTTTGTTTTATTTTAAGTATTCATGCCATGTCCCTCAAATCTTGCCCCCTAAGTTGTGTCTTCCTCCTTGACTTTTTCCCCTGCTTTTGCAACATCTGTGGGCTTAGTTTGGGCACCTTTTGGTCCTTTGCACTGCACCTGATAAAACCCCAGGCCATTTTCTTAGAGTCACTAAATTTCCCAAATTTTCTCTTTTTCTCCTCCAATTGCAATTCCTTTGATGTTGACTCCTTTCCAGCGTGTTTGTAGGTCCTTCTTTTCTGTTTTGGCCTTCAGTGGGGATCAATTTTTGCAAGCTTTGCTGCATGTGCCTGCCCTTGGTGGCGTATGGCCTGCCTGCATTTTGATGGCTTTGACTTTGGGAAAGATTTTTTCTTTTTTTTTTTTTTATTATTTTTAATTATTCATGCCATGTCCCTCATATCTTGCCCCCTAAGTTGTGTCTTCCTCCTTGACTTTTTCCCCTGCTTTTGCAACATCTTTGAGCTTAGTTTTGCCAACTTTTGGTCCTTTGCAATGCAGCTGATTTCCTCACAGCCTATTTTTTGAAGAGACTAAAATTCCAGATTTACTGCTTTTTTCAATTGCATTTC
This sequence comes from Artemisiospiza belli, assembly GCA_021963965.1. Classification (NCBI taxonomy): domain Eukaryota; kingdom Metazoa; phylum Chordata; class Aves; order Passeriformes; family Passerellidae; genus Artemisiospiza; species Artemisiospiza belli. The sequence goes on along the minus strand of JAKDEW010000467.1, from coordinate 172,124 downwards.
ATTTGAACCTATCTCCTTTCCAGAGTGTTTGTAAGCCTTTCTTTTGGGATTCGCAAGATTCCTTTTCATTTCGGGAAGGGAAAAGGAATCTTGCGATTTCAATGGGGACCAATTGAGAAATGTTTGGTGCATGTCCCTGCACTTGATGGCAGGCCATGCCTTTTGAAGGCTTTGACTTTGGGAAAGATTTTTTTCTTTTTTTGGTTGTTTTCTGAAGTGTTCATGCCATGTCCCTCATATCTTGCCCCCTAAGTTGTGTCTTCCTCCTTGGCTTTTTCCCCTGCTTTTGCAACGTCTGTGAGCTTAGTTTTGGCACCTTTTGGTCCTTTGCACTGCACCTGATATAAACCCAGGCCATTTTTTTAGAGTCAGTAATATCCATAATTTTTTTTTTTCCTCCTCGAATTTCAATTGCTTTGATGTTGTCTCCATTCCAGCGTGTTTGTAGGTCCTTTTTTCTGTTTTGGCCTTCAGTGGGGATCAATTTTGGCAAGCTTTGCTGCATGTGCCTGCCCTTGGTGGCGTATGGCCTGCCTGCATTTTGATGGCTATGACTTTGGGAAGATTTTTTCTTTTTTTTTTTTTTTATTATTTAAATTATTCATGCCATGTCCCTCATATCTTGCCCCCTAAGTTGTGTCTTCCTCCTTGACTTTTTCCCCTGCCTTTGCAACATCTGTGAGCTTAGTTTTGGCATCTTTTGGTCCTTTGCACTGCAGCTGATATAAACCCCAGGCGACTGTCTAAGAGTCACTAAATTTCCAAAATATTCTTTTTTTCTCCTCCAATTGCAATTCCTTTGATGGTGTCTCCATTCCAGCGGGTTTGTAAGTCCTTCTTTTCTGTTTTGGCCTTCAGTGGGGGATCAATTTTGGCAAGCTTTGCTGCATGTGCCTGCCCTTGGTGGCGTATGGCCTGCCTGCATTTTGATGGCTTTGACTTTGGGAAAGATTTTTTCTTTTTTTGTTTTGTTTTATTTTAAGTATTCATGCCATGTCCCTCAAATCTTGCCCCCTAAGTTGTGTCTTCCTCCTTGACTTTTTCCCCTACTTTTGCAACATCTGTGGGCTTAGTTTGGGCACCTTTTGGTCCTTTGCACTGCACCTGATAAAACCCCAGGCCATTTTCTTAGAGTCACTAAATTTCCCAAATTTTCTTTTTTTCTCCTCCAATTGCAATTCCTTTGATGTTGACTCCTTTCCAGCGTGTTTGTAGGTCCTTCTTTTCTGTTTTGGCCTTCAGTGGGGATCAATTTTTGCAAGCTTTGCTGCATGTGCCTGTCCTTGGTGGCGTATGGCCTGCCTGCATTTTGATGGCTTTGACTTTGGGAAAGATTTTTTCTTTTTTTTTTTTTTATTATTTTAATTATTCATGCCATGTCCCTCATATCTTGCCCCCTAAGTTGTGTCTTCCTCCTTGACTTTTTCCCCTGCTTTTGCAACATCTTTGAGCTTAGTTTTGCCAACTTTTGGTCCTTTGCAATGCAGCTGATTTCCTCACAGCCTATTTTTTGAAGAGACTAAAATTCCAGATTTACTGCTTTTTTCAATTGCATTTCATTTGAACCTATCTCCTTTCCAGAGTGTTTGTAAGCCTTTCTTTTGGGATTCGCAAGATTCCTTTTCATTTCGGGAAGGGAAAAGGAATCTTGCGATTTCAATGGGGACCAATTGAGAAATGTTTGGTGCATGTCCCTGCACTTGATGGCAGGCCATGCCTTTTGAAGGCTTTGACTTTGGGAAAGATTTTTTTCTTTTTTTGGTTGTTTTCTGAAGTGTTCATGCCATGTCCCTCATATCTTGCCCCCTAAGTTGTGTCTTCCTCCTTGGCTTTTTCCCCTGCTTTTGCAACATCTGTGAGCTTAGTTTTGGCACCTTTTGGTCCTTTGCAATGCACCTGATATAAACCCAGGCCATTTTTTTAGAGTCAGTAATTTCCCAAATTTTCTTTTTTTCTCCTCCAATTGCAATTCCTTTGATGTTGTCTCCATTCCAGCGTGTTTGTAGGTCCTTCTTTTCTGTTTTGGCCTTCAGTGGGGATCAATTTTGGCAAGCTTTGCTGCATGTGCCTGCCCTTGGTGGCGTATGGCCTGCCTGCATTTTGATGGCTTTGACTTTGGGAAAGATTTTTCCTTTTTTTGTTTTGTTTTGTTTTAAGTATTCATGCCATGTCCCTCATACCTTGCCCCTAAGTTGTGTCTTCCTCCTTGACTTTTTCCCCTGCTTTTGCAACATCTGTGAGCTTTGTTTTGGCACCTTTTGGTCCTTTGCACTGCACCTGATAAAACCCCGGGCCATTTTCTTAGAGTCACTAAATTTCCCAAATTTTCTCTTTTTCTCCTCCAATTGCAATTCCTTTGATGTTGACTCCTTTCCAGCGTGTTTGTAGGTCCTTCTTTTCTGTTTTGGCCTTCAGTGGGGATCAATTTTGGCAAGCTTTGCTGCATGTGCCTGCCCTTGGTGGCGTATGGCCTGCCTGCATTTTGATGGCTTTGACTTTGGGAAAGGTTTTTTCTTTTTTTGTTTTGTTTTGTTTTAAGTATTCATGCCATGTCCCTCATATCTTGCCCCTAAGTTGTGTCTTCCTCCTTGACTTTTTCCCCTGCTTTTGCAACATCTGTGAGCTTAGTTTTGGCACCTTTTGGTCCTTTGCACTGCACCTGATAAAACCCCGGGCCATTTTCTTAGAGTCACTAAATTTCCCAAATTTTCTCTTTTTCTCCTCCAATTGCAATTCCTTTGATGTTGACTCCTTTCCAGCGTGTTTGTAGGTCCTTCTTCTCTGTTTTGGCCTTTAGTGGGGATCAATTTTGGCAAGCTTTGCTGCATGTGCCTGCCCTTGCTGGCGTATGGCCTGCCTGCATTTTGATGGCTTTGACTTTGGGAAAGATTTTTTCCTTTTTTTTTTTTTATTATTTTAATTATTCACGCCATGTCCCTCATATCTTGCCCCCTAAGTTGTGTCTTCCTCCTTGACTTTTTCCCCTGCTTTTGCAACATCTGTGAGCTTAGGTTTGCAACCTTTTGGTCCTTTGCAATGCAGCTGATTTCCTCACAGCCTATTTTTTGAAGAGACTAAAATTCCCGATTTCTGCTTTTTTCAATTGCATTTCATTTGAACCTATCTCCTTTCCAGAGTGTTTGTAAGCCTTTCTTTTGGGATTCGCAAGATTCCTTTTCATTTCGGGAAGGGAAAAGGAATCTTGCGATTTCAATGGGGACCAATAGAGAAATCTTTGGCGCATGTCCCTGCACTTGATGGCAGGCCATGCCTTTTGATGGCTTTGACTTTGGGAAAGATTTTTTTCTTTTTTAGGTTGTTTTCTGAAGTGTTCATGCCATGTCCCTCATATCTTACCCCCTGAGTTGTGTCTTCCTCCTTGACTTTTTCCCCTGCTTTTGCAACATATGTGAGCTTAGTTTTTTGCATCTTTTGGTCCTTTGCACTGCACCTGATATAAACCCAGGCCATTTTCTTAGAGTCACTAAATTTCCAAAATTTTCTTTTTTTCTCCTGCAATTGCAATTCCTTTGATGTTGACTCCTTTCCAGCGTGTTTGTAGGTCCTTCTTTTCTGTTTTGGCCTTCAGTGGGGATCAATTTTGGCAAGCTTTGCTGCATGTGCCTGCCCTTGGTGGCGTATGGCCTGCCTGCATTTTGATGGCTTTGACTTTGGGAAAGGTTTTTTCTTTTTTTTTTTCTTTTTTATTTTAAGTATTCATGCCATGTCCCTCATATCTTGCCCCCTAAGTTGTGTCTTCCTCCTTGACTTTTTCCCCTGCTTTTGCAACATCTGTGAGCTTAGTTTTGGCATCTTTTGGTCCTTTGCAATGCACCTGATAAAACCCCAGGCCATTTTCTTAGAGTCATTAAATTTCCCAAATTTTCATTTTTTCTCCTCCAATTGCAATTCCTTTGATGTTGTCTCCATTCCAGCATGTTTGTAGGAACTTCTTTTCTGTTTTGGCCTTCAGTGGGGATCAGTTTTGGCAAGCTTTGCTGCATGTGCCTGCCCTTGGTGGCATATGGCCTGCCTGCATTTTGATGGCTTTGACTTTGGGAAAGATTTTTTCTTTTTTTTTTTTTTTTATTATTTTTAGTATTCATGCCATGTCCCTCATATCTTGCCCCCTAAGTTGTGTCTTCCTCCTTGACTTTTTCCCCTGATTTTGCAACATCTGTGAGCTTAGTTTTTGCATTTTTTTGTCCTTTGCACTGCACTTGATATAAACCGCAGGCCACTTTCTAAGAGTCACTAAATTTCCCAAATTTTCTTTTTTTCTCCTCCAATTGCAATTCCTTTGATGTTGTCTCCATTCCAGCGTGTTTGTAGGTCCTTCTTTTCTGTTTTGGCCTTCAGTGGGGATCAATTTTGGCAAGCTTTGCTGCATGTGCCTGCCCTTGGTGGCGTATGGCCTGCCTGCATTTTGATGGCTTTGACTTTGGGAAAGATTTTTCCTTTTTTTGTTTTGTTTTGTTTTAAGTATTCATGCCATGTCCCTCATACCTTGCCCCTAAGTTGTGTCTTCCTCCTTGACTTTTTCCCCTGCTTTTGCAACATCTGTGAGCTTTGTTTTGGCACCTTTTGGTCCTTTGCACTGCACCTGATAAAACCCCGGGCCATTTTCTTAGAGTCACTAAATTTCCCAAATTTTCTCTTTTTCTCCTCCAATTGCAATTCCTTTGATGTTGACTCCTTTCCAGCGTGTTTGTAGGTCCTTCTTTTCTGTTTTGGCCTTCAGTGGGGATCAATTTTGGCAAGCTTTGCTGCATGTGCCTGCCCTTGGTGGCGTATGGCCTGCCTGCATTTTGATGGCTTTGACTTTGGGAAAGGTTTTTTTCTTTTTTTGTTTTGTTTTGTTTTAAGTATTCATGCCATGTCCCTCATATCTTGCCCCTAAGTTGTGTCTTCCTCCTTGACTTTTTCCCCTGCTTTTGCAACATCTGTGAGCTTAGTTTTGGCACCTTTTGGTCCTTTGCACTGCACCTGATAAAACCCCGGGCCATTTTCTTAGAGTCACTAAATTTCCCAAATTTTCTCTTTTTCTCCTCCAATTGCAATTCCTTTGATGTTGACTCCTTTCCAGCGTGTTTGTAGGTCCTTCTTCTCTGTTTTGGCCTTTAGTGGGGATCAATTTTGGCAAGCTTTGCTGCATGTGCCTGCCCTTGCTGGCGTATGGCCTGCCTGCATTTTGATGGCTTTGACTTTGGGAAAGATTTTTTCCTTTTTTTTTTTTTATTATTTTAATTATTCACGCCATGTCCCTCATATCTTGCCCCCTAAGTTGTGTCTTCCTCCTTGACTTTTTCCCCTGCTTTTGCAACATCTGTGAGCTTAGGTTTGCAACCTTTTGGTCCTTTGCAATGCAGCTGATTTCCTCACAGCCTATTTTTTGAAGAGACTAAAATTCCCGATTTTCTGCTTTTTTCAATTGCATTTCATTTGAACCTATCTCCTTTCCAGAGTGTTTGTAAGCCTTTCTTTTGGGATTCGCAAGATTCCTTTTCATTTCGGGAAGGGAAAAGGAATCTTGCGATTTCAATGGGGACCAATAGAGAAATCTTTGGCGCATGTCCCTGCACTTGATGGCAGGCCATGCCTTTTGATGGCTTTGACTTTGGGAAAGATTTTTTTCTTTCTTTGGTTGTTTTCTGAAGTGTTCATGCCATGTCCCTCATATCTTACCCCCTGAGTTGTGTCTTCCTCCTTGACTTTTTCCCCTGCTTTTGCAACATATGTGAGCTTAGTTTTTTGCATCTTTTGGTCCTTTGCACTGCACCTGATATAAACCCAGGCCATTTTCTTAGAGTCACTAAATTTCCAAAATTTTCTTTTTTTCTCCTGCAATTGCAATTCCTTTGATGTTGACTCCTTTCCAGCGTGTTTGTAGGTCCTTCTTTTCTGTTTTGGCCTTCAGTGGGGATCAATTTTGGCAAGCTTTGCTGCATGTGCCTGCCCTTGGTGGCGTATGGCCTGCCTGCATTTTGATGGCTTTGACTTTGGGAAAGGTTTTTTCTTTTTTTTTTTCTTTTTTATTTTAAGTATTCATGCCATGTCCCCTCATATCTTGCCCCCTAAGTTGTGTCTTCCTCCTTGACTTTTTCCCCTGCTTTTGCAACATCTGTGAGCTTAGTTTTGGCATCTTTTGGTCCTTTGCAATGCACCTGATAAAACCCCAGGCCATTTTCTTAGAGTCATTAAATTTCCCAAATTTTCATTTTTTCTCCTCCAATTGCAATTCCTTTGATGTTGTCTCCATTCCAGCATGTTTGTAGGAACTTCTTTTCTGTTTTGGCCTTCAGTGGGGATCAGTTTTGGCAAGCTTTGCTGCATGTGCCTGCCCTTGGTGGCATATGGCCTGCCTGCATTTTGATGGCTTTGACTTTGGGAAAGATTTTTTCTTTTTTTTTTTTTTTTATTATTTTTAGTATTCATGCCATGTCCCTCATATCTTGCCCCCTAAGTTGTGTCTTCCTCCTTGACTTTTTCCCCTGATTTTGCAACATCTGTGAGCTTAGTTTTTGCATTTTTTTGTCCTTTGCACTGCACTTGATATAAACCGCAGGCCACTTTCTAAGAGTCACTAAATTTCCCAAATTTTCTTTTTTTCTCCTCCAATTGCAATTCCTTTGATGTTGTCTCCATTCCAGCGTGTTTGTAGGTCCTTCTTTTCTGTTTTGCCTTCAGTGGGGATCAGTTTTGGCAAGCTTTGCTGCATGTGCCTGCCCTTGGTGGCGTATGGCCTGCCTGCATTTTGATGGCTTTGACTTTGGGAAAGATTTTTTCTTTTTTTTTTTTTTATTAATTTAAGTATTCATGCCATGTCCCTCATATCTTGCCCCCTAATTTGTGTCTTCCTCCTTGACTTTTTCCCCTGCTTTTGCAACATCTGTGAGCTTAGTTTTGGCGCCTTTTGGTCCTTTGCAATGCAGCTGATTTTCTCACAGCCTATTTTTTGAAGAGACTAGAATTCCCGATTTTCTGCTTTTTTCAATTGCATTTCATTTGAACCTATCTCCTTTCCAGAGTGTTTGTAAGCCTTTCTTTTGGGATTCGCAAGATTCCTTTTCCCTTCCCGGAAGGAAATTTCATTTCCTTTCGGGAAGGGAAAAGGAATCTTGCGATTTCAATGGGGACCAATAGAGGAATCTTTGCTGCATGTCCCTGCATTTGATGGCAGGCCATGCCTTTTGATGGCTTTGAGTTTGGGAAAGATTTTTTTCTTTTTTAGGTTGTTTTCTGAAGTGTTCATGCCATGTCCCTCATATCTTGCCCCCTAAGTTCTGCCTTCCTCCTTGACTTTTTACCCTGCTTTTGCAACATCTGTGAGCTTAGTTTTGGCACCTTTTGGTCCTTTGCAATGCACCTGATAAAACCCCAGGCCATTTTCTTAGAGTCACTAAATTTCCCAAATTTTCTTTTTTTCTCCTCCAATTGCAATTCCTTTGATATTGACTCCTTTCCAGCGTGTTTGTAGGTCCTTTTTTCTGTTTTGGCCTTCAGTGGGGATCAATTTTGGCAAGCTTTGCTGCATGTGCCTGCCGTTGGTGGCGTATGGCCTGCCTGCATTTTGATGGCTTTGACTTTGGGAACGATTTTTCTTTTTTTTTTTTTTTTTTATTATTTTAAGTATTCATGCCATGTCCCTCATATCTTGCCCCCTAAGTTGTGTCTTCCTCCTTGACTTTTTCCCCTGCTTTTGCAACACCTGTGAGCTTAGTTTTTGCATCTTTTTGTCCTTTGCACTGCAGTTGATATAAACCCCAGGCCACTTTCTTACAGTCACTAAATTTGCAAAATTTTCTTTTTTTCTCCTCCAATTGCAATTCCTTTGATGGTGTCTCCATTCCAGCGTGTTTGTAAGTCCTTCTTTTCTGTTTTGGCCTTCAGTGGGGATCAATTTTGGCAAGCTTTGCTGCATGTGCCTGCCCTTGGTGGCGTATGGCCTGCCTGCATTTTGATGGCTTTGACTTTGGGAAAGATTTTTCTTTTTTTGTTTTGTTTTGTTTTAAGTATTCATGCCATGTCCCTCATATCTTGCCCCTAAGTTGTGTCTTCCTCCTTGACTTTTTCCCCTGCTTTTGCAACGTCTGTGAGCTTAGTTTTGCCACCTTTTGGTCCTTTGCACTGCACCTGATAAAACCCCGGGCCATTCTCTTAGAGTCACTAAATTTCCCAAATTTTCTCTTTTTCTCCTCCAATTGCAATTCCTTTGATGTTGACTCCTTTCCAGCGTGTTTGTAGGTCCTTCTTTTCTGTTTTGGCCTTCAGTGGGGATCAATTTTGGCAAGCTTTGCTGCATGTGCCTGCCCTTGCTGGCGTATGGCCTGCCTGCATTTTGATGGCTTTGACTTTGGGATAGATGTTATCCCTTTTTTTTTTTTATTATTTTAATTATTCATGCCATGTCCCTCATATCTTGCCCCCTAAGTTGTGTCTTCCTCCTTGACTTTTTCCCCTGCTTTTGCAACATCTGTGAGCTTAGTTTTGCCACCTTTTGGTCCTTTGCAATGCAGCTGATTTCCTCACAGCCTATTTTTTGAAGAGACTAAAATTCCCGATTTTCTGCTTTTTTCAATTGCATTTCATTTGAACCTATCTCCTTTCCAGAGTGTTTGTAAGCCTTTCTTTTGGGATTCGCAAGATTCCTTTTCATTTCGGGAAGGGAAAAGGAATCTTGCGATTTCAATGGGGACCAATAGAGAAATCTTTGGCGCATGTCCCTGCACTTGATGGCAGGCCATGCCTTTTGATGGCTTTGACTTTGGGGAAGATTTTTTTCTTTTTTTGGTTGTTTTCTGAAGTGTTCATGCCATGTCCCTCATATCTTACCCCCTGAGTTCTGTCTTCCTCCTTGACTTTTTCCCCTGCTTTTGCAACATCTGTGAGCTTAGTTTTTGCATCTTTTGGTCCTTTGCACTGCACATGATATAAACCCCAGGCCATTTTCTTAGAGTCACTAAATTTCCAAAATTTTCTTTTTTTCTCCTGCAATTGCAATTCCTTTGATGTTGACTCCTTTCCAGCGTGTTTGTAGGTCCTTCTTTTCTGTTTTGGCCTTCAGTGGGGATCAATTTTGGCAAGCTTTGCTGCATGTGCCTGCCCTTGGTGGCGTATGGCCTGCCTGCATTTTGATGGCTTTGACTTTGGGAAAGGTTTTTTCTTTTATTTTTTCTTTTTTATTTTAAGTATTCATGCCATGTCCCTCATATCTTGCCCCTAAGTTGTGTCTTCCTCCTTGACTTTTTCCCCTGCTTTTGCAACATCTGTGAGCTTAGTTTTGCCACCTTTTGGTCCTTTGCAATGCAGCTGATTTCCTCACAGCCTATTTTTTGTAGAGACTAAAATTCCCGATTTTCTGCTTTTTTCAATTGCATTTCATTTGAACCTATCTCCTTTCCAGAGTGTTTGTAAGCCTTTCTTTTGGGATTCGCAAGATTCCTTTTCCCTTCCCGGAAGGAAATTTAATTTCCTTTCGGGAAGGGAAAATGAATCTTGCGATTTTAATGGGGACCAATAGAGGAATCTTTGGTGCATGTCCCTGCACTTGATGGCAGGCCATGCCTTTTGATGGCTTTGACTTTGGGAAAGATTTTTTTCTTTCTTTGGTTGTTTTCTGAAGTGTTCATGCCATGTCGCTCATATCTTGCCCCCTAAGTTGTGTCTTCCTCCTTGACTTTTTCCCCTGCTTTTGCAACATCTGTGAGCTTAGTTTTGGCATCTTTTGGTCCTTTGCAATGCACCTGATAAAACCCCAGGCCATTTTCTTAGAGTCACTAAATTTCCAAAATTTTCTTTTTTTCTCCTCCAATTGCAATTCCTTTGATATTGACTCCTTTCCAGCGTGTTTGTAGGTCCTTCTTTTCTGTTTTGGCCTTCAGTGGGGATCAATTTTGGCAAGCTTTGCTGCATGTGCCTGCCCTTGGTGGCGTATGGCCTACCTGCATTTTGATGGCTTTGTCTTTCGGAAAGATTTTTTCTTTTTTTTTTTTTTTATTATTTAAAGTATTCATGCCATGTCCCTCATATCTTGCCCCCTAAGTTGTGTCTTCCTCCTTGACTTTTTCCCCTGCTTTTGCAACATCTGTGAGCTTAGTTTTTGCATCTTTTTGTCCTTTGCACTGTAGCTGATATAAACCCCAGGCCACTTTCTAAGAGTCACTAAATTTGCAAAATTTTCTTTTTTTCTCCTCCAATTGCAATTCCTTTGATGGTGTCTCCATTCCAGCGTGTTTGTAAGTCCTTCTTTTCTGTTTTGGCCTTCAGTGGGGATCAATTTTGGCAAGCTTTGCTGCATGTGCCTGCCCGTGGTGGCTTATGGCCTGCCTCCATTTTGATGGCTTTGACTTTGGGAAAGATTTTTTCTTTTTTTGTTTTGTTTTGTTTTAATTATTCATGCCATGTCCCTCATATCTTGCCCCCTAAGTTGTGTCTTCCTCCTTGACTTTTTCCCCTGCCTTTGCAACATCTGTGAGCTTAGTTTTGGCATATTTTGGTCCTTTGCACTGCACCTGATAAAACCCCAGGCCATTTTCGTAGAGTCACTAAATTTCCCAAATTTTCTCTTTTTCTCCTCCAATTGCAATTCCTTTGATGTTGACTCCTTTCCAGCGTGTTTGTAGGTCCTTCTTTTCTGTTTTGGCCTTCAGTGGGGATCAATTTTGGCAAGCTTTGCTGCATGTGCCTGCACTTGCTGGCGTATGGCCTGCCTGCATTTTGATGGCTTTGACTTTGGGAAAGATTTTTTCCTTTTTTTTTTTTTATTATTTTAATTATTCACGCCATGTCCCTCATATCTTGCCCCCTAAGTTGTGTCTTCCTCCTTGACTTTTTCCCCTGCTTTTGCAACATCTGTGAGCTTAGTTTTGGCACCTTTTGGTCCTTTGCAATGCAGCTGATATCCTCACAGCCTATTTTTTGAAGAGACTAAAATTCCAGATTTTCTGCTTTTTACAATTGCATTTCATTTGAACCTATCTCCTTTCCAGAGTGTTTGTAAGCCTTTCTTTTGGGATTCACAAGATTCCTTTTCATTTCTGGAAGGGAAAAGGAATCTTGCGATTTCAATGGGGACCAATAGAGGAATCTTTGGTGCATGTCCCTGCACTTGATGGCAGGCCATGCCTTTTGATGGCTTTGACTTTGGGAAAGATTTTTTTCTTTTTTTGGTTGTTTTCTGAAGTGTTCATGCCATGTCCCTCATATCTTGCCCCCTAAGTTCTGTCTTCCTCCTTGACTTTTTCCCCTGCTTTTGCAACATCTGTGAGCTTAGTTTTGGCATCTTTTGGTCCTTTGCAATGCACCTGATAAAACCCCAGGCCATTTTCTTAGAGTCATTAAATTTCCCAAATTTTCATTTTTTCTCCTCCAATTGCAATTCCTTTGATGTTGTCTCCATTCCAGCATGTTTGTAGGAACTTCTTTTCTGTTTTGTCCTTCAGTGGGGATCAATTTTGGCAAGCTTTGCTGCATGTGCCTGCCCTTGGTGGCATATGGCCTGCCTGCATTTTGATGGCTTTGACTTTGGGAAAGATTTTTTCTTTTTTTTTTTTTTTTATTATTTTTAGTATTCATGCCATGTCCCTCATATCTTGCCCCCTAAGTTGTGTCTTCCTCCTTGACTTTTTCCCCTGATTTTGCAACATCTGTGAGCTTAGTTTTTGCATTTTTTTGTCCTTTGCACTGCACCTGATATAAACCCCAGGCCACTTTCTAAGAGTCACTAAATTTCCCAAATTTTCTTTTTTTCTCCTCCAATTGCAATTCCTTTGATGGTGTCTCCATTCCAGCATGTTTGTAAGTCCTTTTTTCTGTTTTGGCCTTCAGTGGGGATCAGTTTTGGCAAGCTTTGCTGCATGTGCCTGCCCTTGGTGGCGTATGGCTGCCTGCATTTTGATGGCTTTGACTTTGGGAAAGATTTTTTCTTTTTTTTTTTTTTTTATTAATTTAAGTATTCATGCCATGTCCCTCATATCTTGCCCCCTAAGTTGTGTCTTCCTCCTTGACTTTTTCCCCTGCTTTTGCAACATCTGTGAGCTTAGTTTTGGCGCCTTTTGGTCCTTTGCAATGCAGCTGATTTTCTCACAGCCTATTTTTTGAAGAGACTATAATTCCCGATTTTCTGCTTTTTTCAATTGCATTTCATTTGAACCTATCTCCTTTCCAGAGTGTTTGTAAGCCTTTCTTTTGGGATTCGCAAGATTCCTTTTCCCTTCCCGGAAGGAAATTTCATTTCCTTTCGGGAAGGGAAAAGGAATCTTGCGATTTCAATGGGGACCAATAGAGGAATCTTTGCTGCATGTCCCTGCATTTGATGGCAGGCCATGCCTTTTGATGGCTTTGAGTTTGGGAAAGATTTTTTTCTTTTTTAGGTTGTTTTCTGAAGTGTTCATGCCATGTCCCTCACATCTTGCCCCCTAAGTTCTGCCTTCCTCCTTGACTTTTTACCCTGCTTTTGCAACATCTGTGAGCTTAGTTTTGGCATCTTTTGGTCCTTTGCAATGCACCTGATAAAACCCCAGGCCATTTTCTTAGAGTCACTAAATTTCCCAAATTTTCTTTTTTTCTCCTCCAATTGCAATTCCTTTGATATTGACTCCTTTCCAGCGTGTTTGTAGGTCCTTTTTTCTGTTTTGGCCTTCAGTGGGGATCAATTTTGGCAAGCTTTGCTGCATGTGCCTGCCGTTGGTGGCGTATGGCCTGCCTGCATTTTGATGGCTTTGACTTTGGGAACGATTTTTCTTTTTTTTTTTTTTTTTATTATTTTAAGTATTCATGCCATGTCCCTCATATCTTGCCCCCTAAGTTGTGTCTTCCTCCTTGACTTTTTCCCCTGCTTTTGCAACACCTGTGAGCTTAGTTTTTGCATCTTTTTGTCCTTTGCACTGCAGTTGATATAAACCCCAGGCCACTTTCTTACAGTCACTAAATTTGCAAAATTTTCTTTTTTTCTCCTCCAATTGCAATTCCTTTGATGGTGTCTCCATTCCAGCGTGTTTGTAAGTCCTTCTTTTCTGTTTTGGCCTTCAGTGGGGATCAATTTTGGCAAGCTTTGCTGCATGTGCCTGCCCTTGGTGGCGTATGGCCTGCCTGCATTTTGATGGCTTTGACTTTGGGAAAGATTTTTCTTTTTTTGTTTTGTTTTGTTTTAAGTATTCATGCCATGTCCCTCATATCTTGCCCCTAAGTTGTGTCTTCCTCCTTGACTTTTTCCCCTGCTTTTGCAACGTCTGTGAGCTTAGTTTTGCCACCTTTTGGTCCTTTGCACTGCACCTGATAAAACCCCGGGCCATTCTCTTAGAGTCACTAAATTTCCCAAATTTTCTCTTTTTCTCCTCCAATTGCAATTCCTTTGATGTTGACTCCTTTCCAGCGTGTTTGTAGGTCCTTCTTTTCTGTTTTGGCCTTCAGTGGGGATCAATTTTGGCAAGCTTTGCTGCATGTGCCTGCCCTTGCTGGCGTATGGCCTGCCTGCATTTTGATGGCTTTGACTTTGGGATAGATGTTATCCCTTTTTTTTTTTTATTATTTTAATTATTCATGCCATGTCCCTCATATCTTGCCCCCTAAGTTGTGTCTTCCTCCTTGACTTTTTCCCCTGCTTTTGCAACATCTGTGAGCTTAGTTTTGCCACCTTTTGGTCCTTTGCAATGCAGCTGATTTCCTCACAGCCTATTTTTTGAAGAGACTAAAATTCCCGATTTTCTGCTTTTTTCAATTGCATTTCATTTGAACCTATCTCCTTTCCAGAGTGTTTGTAAGCCTTTCTTTTGGGATTCGCAAGATTCCTTTTCATTTCGGGAAGGGAAAAGGAATCTTGCGATTTCAATGGGGACCAATAGAGAAATCTTTGGCGCATGTCCCTGCACTTGATGGCAGGCCATGCCTTTTGATGGCTTTGACTTTGGGGAAGATTTTTTTCTTTTTTTGGTTGTTTTCTGAAGTGTTCATGCCATGTCCCTCATATCTTACCCCCTGAGTTCTGTCTTCCTCCTTGACTTTTTCCCCTGCTTTTGCAACATCTGTGAGCTTAGTTTTTGCATCTTTTGGTCCTTTGCACTGCACATGATATAAACCCCAGGCCATTTTCTTAGAGTCACTAAATTTCCAAAATTTTCTTTTTTTCTCCTGCAATTGCAATTCCTTTGATGTTGACTCCTTTCCAGCGTGTTTGTAGGTCCTTCTTTTCTGTTTTGGCCTTCAGTGGGGATCAATTTTGGCAAGCTTTGCTGCATGTGCCTGCCCTTGGTGGCGTATGGCCTGCCTGCATTTTGATGGCTTTGACTTTGGGAAAGGTTTTTTCTTTTATTTTTTCTTTTTTATTTTAAGTATTCATGCCATGTCCCTCATATCTTGCCCCTAAGTTGTGTCTTCCTCCTTGACTTTTTCCCCTGCTTTTGCAACATCTGTGAGCTTAGTTTTGCCACCTTTTGGTCCTTTGCAATGCAGCTGATTTCCTCACAGCCTATTTTTTGTAGAGACTAAAATTCCCGATTTTCTGCTTTTTTCAATTGCATTTCATTTGAACCTATCTCCTTTCCAGAGTGTTTGTAAGCCTTTCTTTTGGGATTCGCAAGATTCCTTTTCCCTTCCCGGAAGGAAATTTAATTTCCTTTCGGGAAGGGAAAATGAATCTTGCGATTTTAATGGGGACCAATAGAGGAATCTTTGGTGCATGTCCCTGCACTTGATGGCAGGCCATGCCTTTTGATGGCTTTGACTTTGGGAAAGATTTTTTTCTTTCTTTGGTTGTTTTCTGAAGTGTTCATGCCATGTCGCTCATATCTTGCCCCCTAAGTTGTGTCTTCCTCCTTGACTTTTTCCCCTGCTTTTGCAACATCTGTGAGCTTAGTTTTGGCATCTTTTGGTCCTTTGCAATGCACCTGATAAAACCCCAGGCCATTTTCTTAGAGTCACTAAATTTCCAAAATTTTCTTTTTTTCTCCTCCAATTGCAATTCCTTTGATATTGACTCCTTTCCAGCGTGTTTGTAGGTCCTTCTTTTCTGTTTTGGCCTTCAGTGGGGATCAATTTTGGCAAGCTTTGCTGCATGTGCCTGCCCTTGGTGGCGTATGGCCTACCTGCATTTTGATGGCTTTGTCTTTCGGAAAGATTTTTTCTTTTTTTTTTTTTTTATTATTTAAAGTATTCATGCCATGTCCCTCATATCTTGCCCCCTAAGTTGTGTCTTCCTCCTTGACTTTTTCCCCTGCTTTTGCAACATCTGTGAGCTTAGTTTTTGCATCTTTTTGTCCTTTGCACTGTAGCTGATATAAACCCCAGGCCACTTTCTAAGAGTCACTAAATTTGCAAAATTTTCTTTTTTTCTCCTCCAATTGCAATTCCTTTGATGGTGTCTCCATTCCAGCGTGTTTGTAAGTCCTTCTTTTCTGTTTTGGCCTTCAGTGGGGATCAATTTTGGCAAGCTTTGCTGCATGTGCCTGCCCGTGGTGGCTTATGGCCTGCCTCCATTTTGATGGCTTTGACTTTGGGAAAGATTTTTTCTTTTTTTGTTTTGTTTTGTTTTAATTATTCATGCCATGTCCCTCATATCTTGCCCCCTAAGTTGTGTCTTCCTCCTTGACTTTTTCCCCTGCCTTTGCAACATCTGTGAGCTTAGTTTTGGCATATTTTGGTCCTTTGCACTGCACCTGATAAAACCCCAGGCCATTTTCGTAGAGTCACTAAATTTCCCAAATTTTCTCTTTTTCTCCTCCAATTGCAATTCCTTTGATGTTGACTCCTTTCCAGCGTGTTTGTAGGTCCTTCTTTTCTGTTTTGGCCTTCAGTGGGGATCAATTTTGGCAAGCTTTGCTGCATGTGCCTGCACTTGCTGGCGTATGGCCTGCCTGCATTTTGATGGCTTTGACTTTGGGAAAGATTTTTTCCTTTTTTTTTTTTTATTATTTTAATTATTCACGCCATGTCCCTCATATCTTGCCCCCTAAGTTGTGTCTTCCTCCTTGACTTTTTCCCCTGCTTTTGCAACATCTGTGAGCTTAGTTTTGGCACCTTTTGGTCCTTTGCAATGCAGCTGATATCCTCACAGCCTATTTTTTGAAGAGACTAAAATTCCAGATTTTCTGCTTTTTACAATTGCATTTCATTTGAACCTATCTCCTTTCCAGAGTGTTTGTAAGCCTTTCTTTTGGGATTCACAAGATTCCTTTTCATTTCTGGAAGGGAAAAGGAATCTTGCGATTTCAATGGGGACCAATAGAGGAATCTTTGGTGCATGTCCCTGCACTTGATGGCAGGCCATGCCTTTTGATGGCTTTGACTTTGGGAAAGATTTTTTTCTTTTTTTGGTTGTTTTCTGAAGTGTTCATGCCATGTCCCTCATATCTTGCCCCCTAAGTTCTGTCTTCCTCCTTGACTTTTTCCCCTGCTTTTGCAACATCTGTGAGCTTAGTTTTGGCATCTTTTGGTCCTTTGCAATGCACCTGATAAAACCCCAGGCCATTTTCTTAGAGTCATTAAATTTCCCAAATTTTCATTTTTTCTCCTCCAATTGCAATTCCTTTGATGTTGTCTCCATTCCAGCATGTTTGTAGGAACTTCTTTTCTGTTTTGTCCTTCAGTGGGGATCAATTTTGGCAAGCTTTGCTGCATGTGCCTGCCCTTGGTGGCATATGGCCTGCCTGCATTTTGATGGCTTTGACTTTGGGAAAGATTTTTTCTTTTTTTTTTTTTTTTATTATTTTTAGTATTCATGCCATGTCCCTCATATCTTGCCCCCTAAGTTGTGTCTTCCTCCTTGACTTTTTCCCCTGATTTTGCAACATCTGTGAGCTTAGTTTTTGCATTTTTTTGTCCTTTGCACTGCACCTGATATAAACCCCAGGCCACTTTCTAAGAGTCACTAAATTTCCCAAATTTTCTTTTTTTCTCCTCCAATTGCAATTCCTTTGATGGTGTCTCCATTCCAGCATGTTTGTAAGTCCTTTTTTCTGTTTTGGCCTTCAGTGGGGATCAGTTTTGGCAAGCTTTGCTGCATGTGCCTGCCCTTGGTGGCGTATGGCTGCCTGCATTTTGATGGCTTTGACTTTGGGAAAGATTTTTTCTTTTTTTTTTTTTTTTATTAATTTAAGTATTCATGCCATGTCCCTCATATCTTGCCCCCTAAGTTGTGTCTTCCTCCTTGACTTTTTCCCCTGCTTTTGCAACATCTGTGAGCTTAGTTTTGGCGCCTTTTGGTCCTTTGCAATGCAGCTGATTTTCTCACAGCCTATTTTTTGAAGAGACTATAATTCCCGATTTTCTGCTTTTTTCAATTGCATTTCATTTGAACCTATCTCCTTTCCAGAGTGTTTGTAAGCCTTTCTTTTGGGATTCGCAAGATTCCTTTTCCCTTCCCGGAAGGAAATTTCATTTCCTTTCGGGAAGGGAAAAGGAATCTTGCGATTTCAATGGGGACCAATAGAGGAATCTTTGCTGCATGTCCCTGCATTTGATGGCAGGCCATGCCTTTTGATGGCTTTGAGTTTGGGAAAGATTTTTTTCTTTTTTAGGTTGTTTTCTGAAGTGTTCATGCCATGTCCCTCACATCTTGCCCCCTAAGTTCTGCCTTCCTCCTTGACTTTTTACCCTGCTTTTGCAACATCTGTGAGCTTAGTTTTGGCATCTTTTGGTCCTTTGCACTGCACCTGATAAAACCCCAGGCCATTTTCTTAGAGTCACTAAAATTCCCAAATTTTCATTTTTTCTCCTCCAATTGCAATTCCTTTGATGTTGACTCCTTTCCAGCGTGTTTGTAGGTCCTTCTTTTCTGTTTTGGCCTTCAGTGGGGATCAGTTTTGGCAAGCTTTGCTGCATGTGCCTGCCCTTGGTGGCGTATGGCCTGCCTGCATTTTGATGGCTTTGACTTTGGGAAAGATTTTTTCTTTTTTTTTTTTTTGTTTTTGTAAGTATTCATGCCATGTCCCTCATATCTTGCCCCCTAAGTTGTGTCTCCCTCCTTGACTTTTTCCCCTGCTTTTGCAACATCTGTGAGCTTGGTTTTGGCATATTTGGTCCTTTGCACTGCACCTGATAAAACCCCAGGCCACTTTCTAAGAGACACTAAATTTCCAAAATTTTGTTTTTTCTCCTCCAATTGCAATTCCTTTGATGTTGACTCCTTTCCAGCGTGTTTGTAGGTCCTTCTTTTCTGTTTTGGCCTTCAGTGGGGATCAATTTTGGCAAGCTTTGCTGCATGTGCCTGCCCTTGGTGGCGTATGGCCTGCCTGCATTTTGATGGCTTTGACTTTAGAAAGATTTTTTTTTTTTTTTTTGTTTTTTTGTTTTAAGTATTCATGCCATGTCCCTCATATCTTGCTCCCTAAGTTGTGTCTTCCTCCTTGACTTTTTCCCCTGCTTTTGCAACATCTGTGAGCTTAGTTTTGGCATCTTTTGGTCCTTTGCAATGCACCTGATATAAACCCATGCCATTTTCATAGAGTCACTAAATTTCCAAAATTTTCATTTTTTCTCCTCCAATTGCAATTCCTTTGATGTTGACTCCTTTCCAGCGTGTTTGTAGGTTCTTCTTTTCTGTTTTGGCCTTCAGTGGGGATCAATTTTGGCAAGCTTTGCTGCATGTGCCTGCCCTTGCTGGCGTATGGCCTGCCTGCATTTTGATGGCTTTGACTTTGGGAAAGTTTTTTTCTTTTTTTTTTTTTTTTTATTATTTTAATTATTCATGCCATGTCCCTCATATCTTGCCCCCTAAGTTGTGTCTTCCTCCTTGACTTTTTCCCCTGCTTTTGCAACATCTGTGAGCTTAGTTTTGCCACTTTTGGTCCTTTGCAGTGCAGCTGATTTCCTCACAGCCTATTTTTTGAAGAGACTAAAATTCCCGATTTTCTGCTTTTTTCAATTTCATTTCATTTGAACCTATCTCCTTTCCAGAGTGTTTGTAAGCCTTTATTTTGGGATTCGCAAGATTCCTTTTCCCTTCCCGAAAGGAAATTTCATTTCCTTTCGGGAAGGGAAAAGGAATCTTGCGATTTCAATGGGGACCAATAGAGGAATTTTTGGTGCATGTCCCTGCACTTGATGGCAGGCCATGCCTTTTGATGGCTTTGACTTTGGGAAAGGTTTTTTTCATTTTTTGGTTTTTTTCTGAAGTGTTCATGCCATGTCCCTCATATCTTTCCCCCTAAGTTGTGTCTTCCTCCTTGACTTTTTCCCCTGCTTTTGCAACATTTGTGAGCTTAGTTTTGGCACCTTTTGGTCCTTTGCAATGCAGCTGATTTTCTTACAGCCTATTTTTTGAAGAGTCTAAAATTCCCGATTTTCTGCTTTTTTCAATTGCATTTCATTTGAACCTATCTCCTTTCCAGAGTGTTTGTAAGCCTTTCTTTTGGGATTCGCAATATTCCTTTTCCCTTCCCGAAAGGAAATTTCATTTCCTTTCGGGAAGGGAAAAGTAATCTTGCTGTCGTGGTTTGACCGGAAATGGGATATTGGATCCGCCTCTTGAGACTAAAAAAAAAACCCGAGGAGTTAAAAGCATTGCTCTTGTCCTTGAGAGCTCTCTTGGGATTTCCGGCGTGAAGGAGATGGGTCTCCCTCCCCCGGCCCAGTTGGTGACTGGGCTGGGGGAGGGGAAAGCCATGTGGCCCATCTACGGTAGGCCCGGATTCGGTGGAAGGGTGGAGGGAGCATCCAGCGACCTGTTTATTTCCCCCCCCCCCTTTGGATCGGAGAGAATGCAGCCTGTGCCTGAATTGTTGTTTTGAAATTTGATATCACGTGCCGGCAGCAAGGCTGAGAGGAGAGGGGAAAGGCGGGGGGGGGGGGGGGGCAGCGAGCAGCTCTGCCCCCTGGATAAGCTTTTACCCCTTGTGGATAGTGAGAACTTCACAGAACATTACCTTTCCTAGGAAAAGGATAAGAGTGGAAGATGAAGGAAGAAACAGGCCAGTACGGGGGTCTGGCAAAGAGAAGGAGAAATGTTGAAGGAGTGGGGGAAGATGGAGTGGCAACTTTGCTGGACTCTTTTGTTGTAATCCATGGACTGTTTCCTGGTGTTACAGAGGCTGCATTGCAGGGGGAAGCGGAGGCTCGGAGCCAGGAGAGTTTGGTGTTGAGACCCCTCGGCCCCAGGGGGTATAGAAGAAATGGGGGGGACGAAGGTCCCAGAGATGAGAGTGTGCTCTGCTTGGAACGAGACGAGGCATCCTTAAAAAGGCCCACCCTGAAAAGCAGGCCTCTGTCCCATCCCGTGCCTGGTGGTGAGAGCACCTTGGCATGGAAAGGAGATGTCATGAGATAGCAGGACTCCGGGCGGCGTGCTAATTGTGACAAGAAGTCCGTGGTACAAGGAAGGACTCCGTCTACTCTTCATAAGCTGAAGATTTGATTTTCTAAAGGGTGGTGCCAGACCGAGTGTTAATAATTTCAGAGTGTGGATAATTTTGGGAGATGAATTGTACTGGGATTTGGAGGAGGAGGGGGAAGTGTTTCTGTGTAGTTTTCATTCTCCTTGTGATTTCTTTTCTTTTTTTTTGTGTGTGTAGTTTAGTAATTGTGTGTGTAGTTTAGTAATTGTGTGTAGTTTAGTAATTGTATGTAGTTTAGTTAATAAACTTTTCTTTATGTTTAAGTTGGAGACTGCTTTGCTTATTCCTGCTCACATCTCACAGCAGCTATCAGGTAGAGAGTGGACTCATGGGGGCTGTGGCTTTGCCAGGCCCAAACCATAACACTTGCGATTTCAATGGGGACCAATAGAGGAATCTTTGGTGCATGTCCCTGCACTTGATGGCAGGCCATGCCTTTTGATGGCTTTGAGTTTGGGAAAGATTTTTTTCTTTTTTAGGTTGTTTTCTGAAGTGTTCATGCCATGTCCCTCATATCTTGCCCCCTAAGTTGTGTCTTCCTCCTTGACTTTTTACCCTGCTTTTGCAACATCTGTGAGCTTAGTTTTGGCATCTTTTGGTCCTTTGCACTGCACCTGATAAAACCCCAGGCCATTTTCTTAGAGTCACTAAAATTCCCAAATTTTCATTTTTTCTCCTCCAATTGCAATTCCTTTGATGTTGACTCCTTTCCAGCGTGTTTGTAGGTCCTTCTTTTCTGTTTTGGCCTTCAGTGGGGATCAGTTTTGGCAAGCTTTGCTGCATGTGCCTGCCCTTGGCGGCGTATGGCCTGCCTGCATTTTGATGGCATTGACTTTGGGAAAGATTTTTTCTTTTTTTTTTTTTTTTTGATTTAAGTATTCATGCCATGTCCCTCATATCTTGCCCCCTAAATTGTGTCTTCCTCCTTGACTTTTTCCCCTGCTTTTGCAACATCTGTGAGCTTAGTTTTTGCATCTTTTTGTCCTTTGCACTGCAGCTGATATAAACCCTAGTCCACTTTCTAAGAGTCACTAAATTTCCAAAATTTTCTTTTTTTATCCTCCAATTGCAAATCCTTTGATGTTGTCTCCATTCCAGCGTGTTTGTAGGTCCTTCTTTTCTGTTTTGGCCTTCAGTGGGGATCAATTTTTGCAAGCTTTGCTGCATGTGCCTGCTCTTTGTGGCGTATGGCATGCCTGCATTTTGATGGCTTTGACTTTGGAAAGTTTGGTTTTTTTTTTTTTGTTTTTTTTGTTTTAAGTATTCATGCCATGTCCCTCATATCTTGCTCCCTAAGTTGTGTCTTCCTCCTTGACTTTTTCCCCTGCTTTTGCAACATCTGTGAGCTTAGTTTTGGCATCTTT
Source organism: Artemisiospiza belli (assembly GCA_021963965.1). Lineage (NCBI taxonomy): Eukaryota > Metazoa > Chordata > Aves > Passeriformes > Passerellidae > Artemisiospiza > Artemisiospiza belli. Next base: position 150,436 of record JAKDEW010000467.1, on the reverse strand, counting down.
TGTTCCTTTGAACTGAAACTCCTAAAACCCCAGGCCACTTTCTAAGAGTCATTAAATTTCCCAAATTTTCTTTCTTTCTCCTCCAATTGCAATTCCTTTGATGGTGTCTCCATTCCAGCATGTTTGTAAGTCCTTTTTTCTGTTTTGGCCTTCAGTGGGGATCAATTTTGGCAAGCTTTGCTGCATGTGCCTGCCCTTGGTGGCGTATGGCCCGCCTGCATTTTGATGGCTTTGACTTTGGGAAAGATTTTTTCTGGTTTTTTTTTTTTTTTTCTTTTAAGTATTCATGCCATGTCCCTCATATCTTGCTCCCTAAATTGTGTCTTCCTCCTTCACTTTTTCCCCTGCTTTTGCAACATCTGTGAGCTTAGTTTCGTCAACTCTTGGTCCCTTGCACTGCACCTGCTAAAACCCCAGGCCACTTTCTTAGAGTCACTAAATTTCCAAAATTTTCTTTTTTTCTCCTCCAATTGCAATTCCTGTGATGTTGACTCCTTTTCAGCGTGTTTGTAGGTCCTTCTTTTCTGTTTTGGCCTTCAGTGGGGATCAATTTTAGCCAGCTTTGCTGCATGTGCCTGCCCTTGGTGGCGTATGGCCTGCCTGCATTTTGATGGCTTTGACTTTGGGAAAGATTTTTTCTTTTTTTATTTTTTTTTGATTTAAGTATTCATGCCATGTCCCTCATATCTTGCCCCCTAAGTTGTGTCTTCCTCCTTGACTTTTTCCCCTGCTTTTGCAACATCTGTGAGCTTAGTTTTGGCATATTTTGGTCCTTTGCACTGCACCTGATAAAACCCCAGGCCAGTTTCGTAGAGTCACTAAATTTCCCAAATTTTCTCTTTTTCTCCTCCAATTGCAATTCCTTTGATGTTGACTCCTTTCCAGCGTGTTTGTAGGTCCTTCTTTTCTGTTTTGGCCTTCAGTGGGGATCAATTTTAGCCAGCTTTGCTGCATGTGCCTGCCCTTGGTGGCGTATGGCCTGCCTGCATTTTGATGGCTTTGACTTTGGGAAAGATTTTTTCCTTTTTCTTTTTTTATTATTTTCATTATTCACGCCATGTCCCTCATATCTTGCCCCCTAAGTTGTGTCTTCCTCCTTGACTTTTTCCCCTGCTTTTGCAACATCTGTGAGCTTAGTTTTGGCACCTTTTGGTCCTTTCCAATGCAGCTGATATCCTCACAGCCTATTTTTTGAAGAGACTAAAATTCCAGATTTTCTGCTTTTTACAATTGCATTTCATTTGAACCTATCTCCTTTCCAGAGTGTTTGTAAGCCTTTCTTTTGGGATTCGCAAGATTCCTTTTCCCTTCCCGGAAGGAAATTTAATTTCCTTTCGGGTAGGGAAAAGGAATCTTGCGATTTCAATGGGGACCAATAGAGAAATCTTTGGTGCATGTCCCTGCACTTGATGGCAGGCCATGCCTTTTGATGGCTTTGACTTTGGGAAAGATTTTTTTCTTTTTTAGGTTGTTTTCTGAAGTGTTCATGCCATGTCCCTCATATCTTGCCCCCTAAGTTCTGTCTTCCTCCTTGACTTTTTCCCCTGCTTTTGCAACATCTGTGAGCTTAGTTTTGGCATCTTTTGGTCCTTTGCAATGCACCTGATAAAACCCCAGGCCATTTTCTTAGAGTCATTAAATTTCCCAAATTTTCATTTTTTCTCCTCCAATTGCAATTCCTTTGATGTTGTCTCCATTCCAGCATGTTTGTAGGAACTTCTTTTCTGTTTAGGCCTTCAGTGGGGATCAATTTTGGCAAGCTTTGCTGCATGTGCCTGCCCTTGGTGGCATATGGCCTGCCTGCATTTTGATGGCTTTGACTTTGGGAAAGATTTTTTCTTTTTTTTTTTTTTTTTATTATTTTTAGTATTCATGCCATGTCCCTCATATCATGCCCCCTAAGTTGTGTCTTCCTCCTTGACTTTTTCCCCTGATTTTGCAACATCTGTGAGCTTAGTTTTTGCATTTTTTTGTCCTTTGCACTGCACCTGATATAAACCCCAGGCCACTTTCTAAGAGTCACTAAATTTCCCAAATTTTCTTTTTTTCTCCTCCAATTGCAATTCCTTTGATGTTGTCTCCATTCCAGCGTGTTTGTAGGTCCTTCTTTTCTGTTTTGGCCTTCAGTGGGGATCAATTTTGGCAAGCTTTGCTGCATGTGCCTGCCCTTGGTGGCGTATGGCCTGCCTGCATTTTGATGGCTTTGACTTTGGGAAAGATTTTTCTTTTCTTGTTTTGTTTTGTTTAAAGTATTCATGCCATGTCCCTCATATCTTGCCCCTAAGTTGTGTCTTCCTCCTTGACTTTTTCCCCTGCTTTTGCAACGTCTGTGAGCTTAGTTTTGCCACCTTTTGGTCCTTTGCACTGCACCTGATAAAACCCCAGGCCATTCTCTTAGAGTCACTAAATTTCCCAAATTTTCTCTTTTTCTCCTCCAATTGCAATTCCTTTGATGTTGACTCCTTTCCAGCGTGTTTGTACGTCCTTCTTTTCTGTTTTGGCCTTCAGTGGGGATCAATTTTGGCAAGCTTTGCTGCATGTGCCTGCCCTTGCTGGCGTATGGCCTGCCTGCATTTTGATGGCTTTGACTTTGGGATAGATGTTATCCCTTTTTTTTTTTTATTATTTTAATTATTCATGCCATGTCCCTCATATCTTGCCCCCTAAGTTGTGTCTTCCTCCTTGACTTTTTCCCCTGCTTTTGCAACATCTGTGAGCTTAGTTTTGCCACCTTTTGGTCCTTTGCAATGCAGCTGATTTCCTCACAGCCTATTTTTTGAAGAGACTAAAATTCCCGATTTTCTGCTTTTTTCAATTGCATTTCATTTGAACCTATCTCCTTTCCAGAGTGTTTGTAAGCCTTTCTTTTGGGATTCGCAAGATTCCTTTTCATTTCGGGAAGGGAAAAGGAATCTTGCGATTTCAATGGGGACCAATAGAGAAATCTTTGGCGCATGTCCCTGCACTTGATGGCAGGCCATGCCTTTTGATGGCTTTGAGTTTGGGAAAGATTTTTTTCTTTTTTTGGTTGTTTTCTGAAGTGTTCATGCCATGTCCCTCATATCTTACCCCCTGAGTTCTGTCTTCCTCCTTGACTTTTTCCCCTGCTTTTGCAACATATGTGAGCTTAGTTTTTGCATCTTTTGGTCCTTTGCACTGCACATGATATAAACCCCAGGCCATTTTCTTAGAGTCACTAAATTTCCAAAATTTTCTTTTTTTCTCCTGCAATTGCAATTCCTTTGATGTCGACTCCTTTCCAGCGTGTTTGTAGGTCCTTCTTTTCTGTTTTGGCCTTCAGTGGGGATCAATTTTGGCAAGCTTTGCTGCATGTGCCTGCCCTTGGTGGCGTATGGCCTGCCTGCATTTTGATGGCTTTGACTTTGGGAAAGGTTTTTTCTTTTATTTTTTCTTTTTTATTTTAAGTATTCATGCCATGTCCCTCATATCTTGCCCCTAAGTTGTGTCTTCCTCCTTGACTTTTTCCCCTGCTTTTGCAACATCTGTGAGCTTAGTTTTGCCACCTTTTGGTCCTTTGCAATGCAGCTGATTTCCTCACAGCCTATTTTTTGTAGAGACTAAAATTCCCGATTTTCTGCTTTTTTCAATTGCATTTCATTTGAACCTATCTCCTTTCCAGAGTGTTTGTAAGCCTTTCTTTTGGGATTCGCAAGATTCCTTTTCCCTTCCCGGAAGGAAATTTAATTTCCTTTCGGGAAGGGAAAATGAATCTTGCGATTTTAATGGGGACCAATAGAGGAATCTTTGGTGCATGTCCCTGCACTTGATGGCAGGCCATGCCTTTTGATGGCTTTGACTTTGGGAAAGATTTTTTTCTTTCTTTGGTTGTTTTCTGAAGTGTTCATGCCATGTCGCTCATATCTTGCCCCCTAAGTTGTGTCTTCCTCCTTGACTTTTTACCCTGCTTTTGCAACATCTGTGAGCTTAGTTTTGGCATCTTTTGGTCCTTTGCAATGCACCTGATAAAACCCCAGGCCATTTTCTTAGAGTCACTAAATTTCCAAAATTTTCTTTTTTTCTCCTCCAATTGCAATTCCTTTGATATTGACTCCTTTCCAGCGTGTTTGTAGGTCCTTCTTTTCTGTTTTGGCCTTCAGTGGGGATCAATTTTGGCAAGCTTTGCTGCATGTGCCTGCCCTTGGTGGCGTATGGCCTACCTGCATTTTGATGGCTTTGTCTTTCGGAAAGATTTTTTCTTTTTTTTTTTTTTTATTATTTAAAGTATTCATGCCATGTCCCTCATATCTTGCCCCCTAAGTTGTGTCTTCCTCCTTGACTTTTTCCCCTGCTTTTGCAACATCTGTGAGCTTAGTTTTTGCATCTTTTTGTCCTTTGCACTGTAGCTGATATAAACCCCAGGCCACTTTCTAAGAGTCACTAAATTTGCAAAATTTTCTTTTTTTCTCCTCCAATTGCAATTCCTTTGATGGTGTCTCCATTCCAGCGTGTTTGTAAGTCCTTCTTTTCTGTTTTGGCCTTCAGTGGGGATCAATTTTGGCAAGCTTTGCTGCATGTGCCTGCCCGTGGTGGCTTATGGCCTGCCTCCATTTTGATGGCTTTGACTTTGGGAAAGATTTTTTCTTTTTTTGTTTTGTTTTGTTTTAATTATTCATGCCATGTCCCTCATATCTTGCCCCCTAAGTTGTGTCTTCCTCCTTGACTTTTTCCCCTGCCTTTGCAACATCTGTGAGCTTAGTTTTGGCATATTTTGGTCCTTTGCACTGCACCTGATAAAACCCCAGGCCATTTTCGTAGAGTCACTAAATTTCCCAAATTTTCTCTTTTTCTCCTCCAATTGCAATTCCTTTGATGTTGACTCCTTTCCAGCGTGTTTGTAGGTCCTTCTTTTCTGTTTTGGCCTTCAGTGGGGATCAATTTTGGCAAGCTTTGCTGCATGTGCCTGCACTTGCTGGCGTATGGCCTGCCTGCATTTTGATGGCTTTGACTTTGGGAAAGATTTTTTCCTTTTTTTTTTTTTATTATTTTAATTATTCACGCCATGTCCCTCATATCTTGCCCCCTAAGTTGTGTCTTCCTCCTTGACTTTTTCCCCTGCTTTTGCAACATCTGTGAGCTTAGTTTTGGCACCTTTTGGTCCTTTGCAATGCAGCTGATATCCTCACAGCCTATTTTTTGAAGAGACTAAAATTCCAGATTTTCTGCTTTTTACAATTGCATTTCATTTGAACCTATCTCCTTTCCAGAGTGTTTGTAAGCCTTTCTTTTGGGATTCACAAGATTCCTATTCATTTCTGGAAGGGAAAAGGAATCTTGCGATTTCAATGGGGACCAATAGAGGAATCTTTGGTGCATGTCCCTGCACTTGATGGCAGGCCATGCCTTTTGATGGCTTTGACTTTGGGAAAGATTTTTTTCTTTTTTTGGTTGTTTTCTGAAGTGTTCATGCCATGTCCCTCATATCTTGCCCCCTAAGTTCTGTCTTCCTCCTTGACTTTTTCCCCTGCTTTTGCAACATCTGTGAGCTTAGTTTTGGCATCTTTTGGTCCTTTGCAATGCACCTGATAAAACCCCAGGCCATTTTCTTAGAGTCATTAAATTTCCCAAATTTTCATTTTTTCTCCTCCAATTGCAATTCCTTTGATGTTGTCTCCATTCCAGCATGTTTGTAGGAACTTCTTTTCTGTTTTGTCCTTCAGTGGGGATCAATTTTGGCAAGCTTTGCTGCATGTGCCTGCCCTTGGTGGCATATGGCCTGCCTGCATTTTGATGGCTTTGACTTTGGGAAAGATTTTTTCTTTTTTTTTTTTTTTTATTATTTTTAGTATTCATGCCATGTCCCTCATATCTTGCCCCCTAAGTTGTGTCTTCCTCCTTGACTTTTTCCCCTGATTTTGCAACATCTGTGAGCTTAGTTTTTGCATTTTTTTGTCCTTTGCACTGCACCTGATATAAACCCCAGGCCACTTTCTAAGAGTCACTAAATTTCCCAAATTTTCTTTTTTTCTCCTCCAATTGCAATTCCTTTGATGGTGTCTCCATTCCAGCGTGTTTGTAGGTCCTTCTTTTCTGTTTTGCCTTCAGTGGGGATCAGTTTTGGCAAGCTTTGCTGCATGTGCCTGCCCTTGGTGGCGTATGGCTGCCTGCATTTTGATGGCTTTGACTTTGGGAAAGATTTTTTCTTTTTTTTTTTTTTTTATTAATTTAAGTATTCATGCCATGTCCCTCATATCTTGCCCCCTAAGTTGTGTCTTCCTCCTTGACTTTTTCCCCTGCTTTTGCAACATCTGTGAGCTTAGTTTTGGCGCCTTTTGGTCCTTTGCAATGCAGCTGATTTTCTCACAGCCTATTTTTTGAAGAGACTATAATTCCCGATTTTCTGCTTTTTTCAATTGCATTTCATTTGAACCTATCTCCTTTCCAGAGTGTTTGTAAGCCTTTCTTTTGGGATTCGCAAGATTCCTTTTCCCTTCCCGGAAGGAAATTTCATTTCCTTTCGGGAAGGGAAAAGGAATCTTGCGATTTCAATGGGGACCAATAGAGGAATCTTTGCTGCATGTCCCTGCATTTGATGGCAGGCCATGCCTTTTGATGGCTTTGAGTTTGGGAAAGATTTTTTTCTTTTTTAGGTTGTTTTCTGAAGTGTTCATGCCATGTCCCTCACATCTTGCCCCCTAAGTTCTGCCTTCCTCCTTGACTTTTTACCCTGCTTTTGCAACATCTGTGAGCTTAGTTTTGGCATCTTTTGGTCCTTTGCACTGCACCTGATAAAACCCCAGGCCATTTTCTTAGAGTCACTAAAATTCCCAAATTTTCATTTTTTCTCCTCCAATTGCAATTCCTTTGATGTTGACTCCTTTCCAGCGTGTTTGTAGGTCCTTCTTTTCTGTTTTGGCCTTCAGTGGGGATCAGTTTTGGCAAGCTTTGCTGCATGTGCCTGCCCTTGGTGGCGTATGGCCTGCCTGCATTTTGATGGCTTTGACTTTGGGAAAGATTTTTTCTTTTTTTTTTTTTTGTTTTTGTAAGTATTCATGCCATGTCCCTCATATCTTGCCCCCTAAGTTGTGTCTCCCTCCTTGACTTTTTCCCCTGCTTTTGCAACATCTGTGAGCTTGGTTTTGGCATATTTGGTCCTTTGCACTGCACCTGATAAAACCCCAGGCCACTTTCTAAGAGACACTAAATTTCCAAAATTTTGTTTTTTCTCCTCCAATTGCAATTCCTTTGATGTTGACTCCTTTCCAGCGTGTTTGTAGGTCCTTCTTTTCTGTTTTGGCCTTCAGTGGGGATCAATTTTGGCAAGCTTTGCTGCATGTGCCTGCCCTTGGTGGCGTATGGCCTGCCTGCATTTTGATGGCTTTGACTTTAGAAAGATTTTTTTTTTTTTTTTTTTGTTTTTTTGTTTTAAGTATTCATGCCATGTCCCTCATATCTTGCTCCCTAAGTTGTGTCTTCCTCCTTGACTTTTTCCCCTGCTTTTGCAACATCTGTGAGCTTAGTTTTGGCATCTTTTGGTCCTTTGCAATGCACCTGATATAAACCCATGCCATTTTCATAGAGTCACTAAATTTCCAAAATTTTCATTTTTTCTCCTCCAATTGCAATTCCTTTGATGTTGACTCCTTTCCAGCGTGTTTGTAGGTTCTTCTTTTCTGTTTTGGCCTTCAGTGGGGATCAATTTTGGCAAGCTTTGCTGCATGTGCCTGCCCTTGCTGGCGTATGGCCTGCCTGCATTTTGATGGCTTTGACTTTGGGAAAGTTTTTTTCTTTTTTTTTTTTTTTTTATTATTTTAATTATTCATGCCATGTCCCTCATATCTTGCCCCATAAGTTGTGTCTTCCTCCTTGACTTTTTCCCCTGCTTTTGCAACATCTGTGAGCTTAGTTTTGCCACTTTTGGTCCTTTGCAGTGCAGCTGATTTCCTCACAGCCTATTTTTTGAAGAGACTAAAATTCCCGATTTTCTGCTTTTTTCAATTTCATTTCATTTGAACCTATCTCCTTTCCAGAGTGTTTGTAAGCCTTTATTTTGGGATTCGCAAGATTCCTTTTCCCTTCCCGAAAGGAAATTTCATTTCCTTTCGGGAAGGGAAAAGGAATCTTGCGATTTCAATGGGGACCAATAGAGGAATTTTTGGTGCATGTCCCTGCACTTGATGGCAGGCCATGCCTTTTGATGGCTTTGACTTTGGGAAAGGTTTTTTTCATTTTTTGGTTTTTTTCTGAAGTGTTCATGCCATGTCCCTCATATCTTTCCCCCTAAGTTGTGTCTTCCTCCTTGACTTTTTCCCCTGCTTTTGCAACATTTGTGAGCTTAGTTTTGGCACCTTTTGGTCCTTTGCAATGCAGCTGATTTTCTTACAGCCTATTTTTTGAAGAGTCTAAAATTCCCGATTTTCTGCTTTTTTCAATTGCATTTCATTTGAACCTATCTCCTTTCCAGAGTGTTTGTAAGCCTTTCTTTTGGGATTCGCAATATTCCTTTTCCCTTCCCGAAAGGAAATTTCATTTCCTTTCGGGAAGGGAAAAGTAATCTTGCTGTCGTGGTTTGACCGGAAATGGGATATTGGATCCGCCTCTTGAGACTAAAAAAAAAACCCGAGGAGTTAAAAGCATTGCTCTTGTCCTTGAGAGCTCTCTTGGGATTTCCGGCGTGAAGGAGATGGGTCTCCCTCCCCTGGCCCAGTTGGTGACTGGGCTGGGGGAGGGGAAAGCCATGTGGCCCATCTACGGTAGGCCCGGATTCGGTGGAAGGGTGGAGGGAGCATCCAGCGACCTGTTTATTTCCCCCCCCCCCTTTGGATCGGAGAGAATGCAGCCTGTGCCTGAATTGTTGTTTTGAAATTTGATATCACGTGCCGGCAGCAAGGCTGAGAGGAGAGGGGAAAGGCGGGGGGGGGGGGGGGGCAGCGAGCAGCTCTGCCCCCTGGATAAGCTTTTACCCCTTGTGGATAGTGAGAACTTCACAGAACATTACCTTTCCTAGGAAAAGGATAAGAGTGGAAGATGAAGGAAGAAACAGGCCAGTACGGGGGTCTGGCAAAGAGAAGGAGAAATGTTGAAGGAGTGGGGGAAGATGGAGTGGCAACTTTGCTGGACTCTTTTGTTGTAATCCATGGACTGTTTCCTGGTGTTACAGAGGCTGCATTGCAGGGGGAAGCGGAGGCTCGGAGCCAGGAGAGTTTGGTGTTGAGACCCCTCGGCCCCAGGGGGTATAGAAGAAATGGGGGGGACGAAGGTCCCAGAGATGAGAGTGTGCTCTGCTTGGAACGAGACGAGGCATCCTTAAAAAGGCCCACCCTGAAAAGCAGGCCTCTGTCCCATCCCGTGCCTGGTGGTGAGAGCACCTTGGCATGGAAAGGAGATGTCATGAGATAGCAGGACTCCGGGCGGCGTGCTAATTGTGACAAGAAGTCCGTGGTACAAGGAAGGACTCCGTCTACTCTTCATAAGCTGAAGATTTGATTTTCTAAAGGGTGGTGCCAGACCGAGTGTTAATAATTTCAGAGTGTGGATAATTTTGGGAGATGAATTGTACTGGGATTTGGAGGAGGAGGGGGAAGTGTTTCTGTGTAGTTTTCATTCTCCTTGTGATTTCTTTTCTTTTTTTTTGTGTGTGTAGTTTAGTAATTGTGTGTGTAGTTTAGTAATTGTGTGTAGTTTAGTAATTGTATGTAGTTTAGTTAATAAACTTTTCTTTATGTTTAAGTTGGAGACTGCTTTGCTTATTCCTGCTCACATCTCACAGCAGCTATCAGGTAGAGAGTGGACTCATGGGGGCTCTGGCTTTGCCAGGCCCAAACCATAACACTTGCGATTTCAATGGGGACCAATAGAGGAATCTTTGGTGCATGTCCCTGCATTTGATGGCAGGCCATGCCTTTTGATGGCTTTGACTTTGGGAAAGATTTTTTTCTTTTTTAGGTTGTTTTCTGAAGTGTTCATGCCATGTCCCTCATATCTTGCCCCCTAAGTTGTGTCTTCCTCCTTGACTTTTTACCCTGCTTTTGCAACATCTGTGAGCTTAGTTTTGGCATCTTTTGGTCCTTTGCACTGCACCTGATAAAACCCCAGGCCATTTTCTTAGAGTCACTAAAATTCCCAAATTTTCATTTTTTCTCCTCCAATTGCAATTCCTTTGATGTTGACTCCTTTCCAGCGTGTTTGTAGGTCCTTCTTTTCTGTTTTGGCCTTCAGTGGGGATCAGTTTTGGCAAGCTTTGCTGCATGTGCCTGCCCTTGGCGGCGTATGGCCTGCCTGCATTTTGATGGCATTGACTTTGGGAAAGATTTTTTCTTTTTTTTTTTTTTTTTGATTTAAGTATTCATGCCATGTCCCTCATATCTTGCCCCCTAAATTGTGTCTTCCTCCTTGACTTTTTCCCCTGCTTTTGCAACATCTGTGAGCTTAGTTTTTGCATCTTTTTGTCCTTTGCACTGCAGCTGATATAAACCCTAGTCCACTTTCTAAGAGTCACTAAATTTCCAAAATTTTCTTTTTTTATCCTCCAATTGCAAATCCTTTGATGTTGTCTCCATTCCAGCGTGTTTGTAGGTCCTTCTTTTCTGTTTTGGCCTTCAGTGGGGATCAATTTTTGCAAGCTTTGCTGCATGTGCCTGCTCTTTGTGGCGTATGGCATGCCTGCATTTTGATGGCTTTGACTTTGGAAAGTTTGGTTTTTTTTTTTTTGTTTTTTTTGTTTTAAGTATTCATGCCATGTCCCTCATATCTTGCTCCCTAAGTTGTGTCTTCCTCCTTGACTTTTTCCCCTGCTTTTGCAACATCTGTGAGCTTAGTTTTGGCATCTTTTGTTCCTTTGAACTGAAACTCCTAAAACCCCAGGCCACTTTCTAAGAGTCATTAAATTTCCCAAATTTTCTTTCTTTCTCCTCCAATTGCAATTCCTTTGATGGTGTCTCCATTCCAGCATGTTTGTAAGTCCTTTTTTCTGTTTTGGCCTTCAGTGGGGATCAATTTTGGCAAGCTTTGCTGCATGTGCCTGCCCTTGGTGGCGTATGGCCCGCCTGCATTTTGATGGCTTTGACTTTGGGAAAGATTTTTTCTGGTTTTTTTTTTTTTTTCTTTTAAGTATTCATGCCATGTCCCTCATATCTTGCTCCCTAAATTGTGTCTTCCTCCTTCACTTTTTCCCCTGCTTTTGCAACATCTGTGAGCTTAGTTTCGTCAACTCTTGGTCCCTTGCACTGCACCTGCTAAAACCCCAGGCCACTTTCTTAGAGTCACTAAATTTCAAAAATTTTCTTTTTTTCTCCTCCAATTGCAATTCCTGTGATGTTGACTCCTTTTCAGCGTGTTTGTAGGTCCTTCTTTTCTGTTTTGGCCTTCAGTGGGGATCAATTTTAGCCAGCTTTGCTGCATGTGCCTGCCCTTGGTGGCGTATGGCCTGCCTGCATTTTGATGGCTTTGACTTTGGGAAAGATTTTTTCTTTTTTTTTTTTTTTTTGATTTAAGTATTCATGCCATGTCCCTCATATCTTGCCCCCTAAGTTGTGTCTTCCTCCTTGACTTTTTCCCCTGCTTTTGCAACATCTGTGAGCTTAGTTTTGGCATATTTTGGTCCTTTGCACTGCACCTGATAAAACCCCAGGCCAGTTTCGTAGAGTCACTAAATTTCCCAAATTTTCTCTTTTTCTCCTCCAATTGCAATTCCTTTGATGTTGACTCCTTTCCAGCGTGTTTGTAGGTCCTTCTTTTCTGTTTTGGCCTTCAGTGGGGATCAATTTTAGCCAGCTTTGCTGCATGTGCCTGCCCTTGGTGGCGTATGGCCTGCCTGCATTTTGATGGCTTTGACTTTGGGAAAGATTTTTTCCTTTTTCTTTTTTTATTATTTTAATTATTCACGCCATGTCCCTCATATCTTGCCCCCTAAGTTGTGTCTTCCTCCTTGACTTTTTCCCCTGCTTTTGCAACATCTGTGAGCTTAGTTTTGGCACCTTTTGGTCCTTTCCAATGCAGCTGATATCCTCACAGCCTATTTTTTGAAGAGACTAAAATTCCAGATTTTCTGCTTTTTACAATTGCATTTCATTTGAACCTATCTCCTTTCCAGAGTGTTTGTAAGCCTTTCTTTTGGGATTCGCAAGATTCCTTTTCCCTTCCCGGAAGGAAATTTAATTTCCTTTCGGGTAGGGAAAAGGAATCTTGCGATTTCAATGGGGACCAATAGAGAAATCTTTGGTGCATGTCCCTGCACTTGATGGCAGGCCATGCCTTTTGATGGCTTTGACTTTGGGAAAGATTTTTTTCTTTTTTTGGTTGTTTTCTGAAGTGTTCATGCCATGTCCCTCATATCTTGCCCCCTAAGTTCTGTCTTCCTCCTTGACTTTTTCCCCTGCTTTTGCAACATCTGTGAGCTTAGTTTTGGCATCTTTTGGTCCTTTGCAATGCACCTGATAAAACCCCAGGCCATTTTCTTAGAGTCATTAAATTTCCCAAATTTTCATTTTTTCTCCTCCAATTGCAATTCCTTTGATGTTGTCTCCATTCCAGCATGTTTGTAGGAACTTCTTTTCTGTTTTGGCCTTCAGTGGGGATCAATTTTGGCAAGCTTTGCTGCATGTGCCTGCCCTTGGTGGCATATGGCCTGCCTGCATTTTGATGGCTTTGACTTTGGGAAAGATTTTTTCTTTTTTTTTTTTTTTTATTATTTTTAGTATTCATGCCATGTCCCTCATATCATGCCCCCTAAGTTGTGTCTTCCTCCTTGACTTTTTCCCCTGATTTTGCAACATCTGTGAGCTTAGTTTTTGCATTTTTTTGTCCTTTGCACTGCACCTGATATAAACCCCAGGCCACTTTCTAAGAGTCACTAAATTTCCCAAATTTTCTTTTTTTCTCCTCCAATTGCAATTCCTTTGATGTTGTCTCCATTCCAGCGTGTTTGTAGGTCCTTCTTTTCTGTTTTGCCTTCAGTGGGGATCAGTTTTGGCAAGCTTTGCTGCATGTGCCTGCCCTTGGTGGCGTATGGCCTGCCTGCATTTTGATGGCTTTGACTTTGGGAAAGATTTTTTCTTTTTTTTTTTATTAATTTAAGTATTCATGCCATGTCCCTCATATCTTGCCCCCTAAGTTGTGTCTTCCTCCTTGACTTTTTCCCCTGCTTTTGCAACATCTGTGAGCTTAGTTTTGGCGCCTTTTGGTCCTTTGCAATGCAGCTGATTTTCTCACAGCCTATTTTTTGAAGAGACTAGAATTCCCGATTTTCTGCTTTTTTCAATTGCATTTCATTTGAACCTATCTCCTTTCCAGAGTGTTTGTAAGCCTTTCTTTTGGGATTCGCAAGATTCCTTTTCCCTTCCCGGAAGGAAATTTCATTTCCTTTCGGGAAGGGAAAAGGAATCTTGCGATTTCAATGGGGACCAATAGAGGAATCTTTGCTGCATGTCCCTGCATTTGATGGCAGGCCATGCCTTTTGATGGCTTTGAGTTTGGGAAAGATTTTTTTCTTTTTTAGGTTGTTTTCTGAAGTGTTCATGCCATGTCCCTCATATCTTGCCCCCTAAGTTCTGCCTTCCTCCTTGACTTTTTACCCTGCTTTTGCAACATCTGTGAGCTTAGTTTTGGCACCTTTTGGTCCTTTGCAATGCACCTGATAAAACCCCAGGCCATTTTCTTAGAGTCACTAAATTTCCAAAATTTTCTTTTTTTCTCCTCCAATTGCAATTCCTTTGATATTGACTCCTTTCCAGCGTGTTTGTAGGTCCTTTTTTCTGTTTTGGCCTTCAGTGGGGATCAATTTTGGCAAGCTTTGCTGCATGTGCCTGCCCTTGGTGGCGTATGGCCTGCCTGCATTTTGATGGCTTTGACTTTGGGAACGATTTTTCTTTTTTTTTTTTTTTTTATTATTTTAAGTATTCATGCCATGTCCCTCATATCTTGCCCCCTAAGTTGTGTCTTCCTCCTTGACTTTTTCCCCTGCTTTTGCAACACCTGTGAGCTTAGTTTTTGCATCTTTTTGTCCTTTGCACTGCAGTTGATATAAACCCCAGGCCACTTTCTTACAGTCACTAAATTTGCAAAATTTTCTTTTTTTCTCCTCCAATTGCAATTCCTTTGATGGTGTCTCCATTCCAGCGTGTTTGTAAGTCCTTCTTTTCTGTTTTGGCCTTCAGTGGGGATCAATTTTGGCAAGCTTTGCTGCATGTGCCTGCCCTTGGTGGCGTATGGCCTGCCTGCATTTTGATGGCTTTGACTTTGGGAAAGATTTTTCTTTTTTTGTTTTGTTTTGTTTTAAGTATTCATGCCATGTCCCTCATATCTTGCCCCTAAGTTGTGTCTTCCTCCTTGACTTTTTCCCCTGCTTTTGCAACGTCTGTGAGCTTAGTTTTGCCACCTTTTGGTCCTTTGCACTGCACCTGATAAAACCCCGGGCCATTCTCTTAGAGTCACTAAATTTCCCAAATTTTCTCTTTTTCTCCTCCAATTGCAATTCCTTTGATGTTGACTCCTTTCCAGCGTGTTTGTAGGTCCTTCTTTTCTGTTTTGGCCTTCAGTGGGGATCAATTTTGGCAAGCTTTGCTGCATGTGCCTGCCCTTGCTGGCGTATGGCCTGCCTGCATTTTGATGGCTTTGACTTTGGGATAGATGTTATCCCTTTTTTTTTTTTATTATTTTAATTATTCATGCCATGTCCCTCATATCTTGCCCCCTAAGTTGTGTCTTCCTCCTTGACTTTTTCCCCTGCTTTTGCAACATCTGTGAGCTTAGTTTTGCCACCTTTTGGTCCTTTGCAATGCAGCTGATTTCCTCACAGCCTATTTTTTGAAGAGACTAAAATTCCCGATTTTCTGCTTTTTTCAATTGCATTTCATTTGAACCTATCTCCTTTCCAGAGTGTTTGTAAGCCTTTCTTTTGGGATTCGCAAGATTCCTTTTCATTTCGGGAAGGGAAAAGGAATCTTGCGATTTCAATGGGGACCAATAGAGAAATCTTTGGCGCATGTCCCTGCACTTGATGGCAGGCCATGCCTTTTGATGGCTTTGACTTTGGGAAAGATTTTTTTCTTTTTTTGGTTGTTTTCTGAAGTGTTCATGCCATGTCCCTCATATCTTACCCCCTGAGTTCTGTCTTCCTCCTTGACTTTTTCCCCTGCTTTTGCAACATATGTGAGCTTAGTTTTTGCATCTTTTGGTCCTTTGCACTGCACATGATATAAACCCCAGGCCATTTTCTTAGAGTCACTAAATTTCCAAAATTTTCTTTTTTTCTCCTGCAATTGCAATTCCTTTGATGTTGACTCCTTTCCAGCGTGTTTGTAGGTCCTTCTTTTCTGTTTTGGCCTTCAGTGGGGATCAATTTTGGCAAGCTTTGCTGCATGTGCCTGCCCTTGGTGGCGTATGGCCTGCCTGCATTTTGATGGCTTTGACTTTGGGAAAGGTTTTTTCTTTTATTTTTTCTTTTTTATTTTAAGTATTCATGCCATGTCCCTCATATCTTGCCCCTAAGTTGTGTCTTCCTCCTTGACTTTTTCCCCTGCTTTTGCAACATCTGTGAGCTTAGTTTTGCCACCTTTTGGTCCTTTGCAATGCAGCTGATTTCCTCACAGCCTATTTTTTGTAGAGACTAAAATTCCCGATTTTCTGCTTTTTTCAATTGCATTTCATTTGAACCTATCTCCTTTCCAGAGTGTTTGTAAGCCTTTCTTTTGGGATTCGCAAGATTCCTTTTCCCTTCCCGGAAGGAAATTTAATTTCCTTTCGGGAAGGGAAAAGGAATCTTGCGATTTCAATGGGGACCAATAGAGGAATCTTTGGTGCATGTCCCTGCACTTGATGGCAGGCCATGCCTTTTGATGGCTTTGACTTTGGGAAAGATTTTTTTCTTTCTTTGGTTGTTTTCTGAAGTGTTCATGCCATGTCGCTCATATCTTGCCCCCTAAGTTGTGTCTTCCTCCTTGACTTTTTCCCCTGCTTTTGCAACATCTGTGAGCTTAGTTTTGGCATCTTTTGGTCCTTTGCAATGCACCTGATAAAACCCCAGGCCATTTTCTTAGAGTCACTAAATTTCCAAAATTTTCTTTTTTTCTCCTCCAATTGCAATTCCTTTGATATTGACTCCTTTCCAGCGTGTTTGTAGGTCCTTCTTTTCTGTTTTGGCCTTCAGTGGGGATCAATTTTGGCAAGCTTTGCTGCATGTGCCTGCCCTTGGTGGCGTATGGCCTACCTGCATTTTGATGGCTTTGTCTTTGGGAAAGATTTTTTCTTTTTTTTTTTTTTTTATTATTTAAAGTATTCATGCCATGTCCCTCATATCTTGCCCCCTAAGTTGTGTCTTCCTCCTTGACTTTTTCCCCTGCTTTTGCAACATCTGTGAGCTTAGTTTTTGCATCTTTTTGTCCTTTGCACTGTAGCTGATATAAACCCCAGGCCACTTTCTAAGAGTCACTAAATTTGCAAAATTTTCTTTTTTTCTCCTCCAATTGCAATTCCTTTGATGGTGTCTCCATTCCAGCGTGTTTGTAAGTCCTTCTTTTCTGTTTTGGCCTTCAGTGGGGATCAATTTTGGCAAGCTTTGCTGCATGTGCCTGCCCGTGGTGGCTTATGGCCTGCCTCCATTTTGATGGCTTTGACTTTGGGAAAGATTTTTTCTTTTTTTGTTTTGTTTTGTTTTAATTATTCATGCCATGTCCCTCATATCTTGCCCCCTAAGTTGTGTCTTCCTCCTTGACTTTTTCCCCTGCCTTTGCAACATCTGTGAGCTTAGTTTTGGCATATTTTGGTCCTTTGCACTGCACCTGATAAAACCCCAGGCCATTTTCGTAGAGTCACTAAATTTCCCAAATTTTCTCTTTTTCTCCTCCAATTGCAATTCCTTTGATGTTGACTCCTTTCCAGCGTGTTTGTAGGTCCTTCTTTTCTGTTTAGGCCTTCTGTGGGGATCAATTTTGGCAAGCTTTGCTGCATGTGCCTGCACTTGCTGGCGTATGGCCTGCCTGCATTTTGATGGCTTTGACTTTGGGAAAGATTTTTTCCTTTTTTTTTTTTTTATTATTTTAATTATTCACGCCATGTCCCTCATATCTTGCCCCCTAAGTTGTGTCTTCCTCCTTGACTTTTTCCCCTGCTTTTGCAACATCTGTGAGCTTAGTTTTGGCACCTTTTGGTCCTTTGCAATGCAGCTGATATCCTCACAGCCTATTTTTTGAAGAGACTAAAATTCCAGATTTTCTGCTTTTTACAATTGCATTTCATTTGAACCTATCTCCTTTCCAGAGTGTTTGTAAGCCTTTCTTTTGGGATTCACAAGATTCCTTTTCATTTCTGGAAGGGAAAAGGAATCTTGCGATTTCAATGGGGACCAATAGAGGAATCTTTGGTGCATGTCCCTGCACTTGATGGCAGGCCATGCCTTTTGATGGCTTTGACTTTGGGAAAGATTTTTTTCTTTTTTTGGTTGTTTTCTGAAGTGTTCATGCCATGTCCCTCATATCTTGCCCCCTAAGTTCTGTCTTCCTCCTTGACTTTTTCCCCTGCTTTTGCAACATCTGTGAGCTTAGTTTTGGCATCTTTTGGTCCTTTGCAATGCACCTGATAAAACCCCAGGCCATTTTCTTAGAGTCATTAAATTTCCCAAATTTTCATTTTTTCTCCTCCAATTGCAATTCCTTTGATGTTGTCTCCATTCCAGCATGTTTGTAGGAACTTCTTTTCTGTTTTGTCCTTCAGTGGGGATCAATTTTGGCAAGCTTTGCTGCATGTGCCTGCCCTTGGTGGCATATGGCCTGCCTGCATTTTGATGGCTTTGACTTTGGGAAAGATTTTTTCTTTTTTTTTTTTTTTATTATTTTTAGTATTCATGCCATGTCCCTCATATCTTGCCCCCTAAGTTGTGTCTTCCTCCTTGACTTTTTCCCCTGATTTTGCAACATCTGTGAGCTTAGTTTTTGCATTTTTTTGTCCTTTGCACTGCACCTGATATAAACCCCAGGCCACTTTCTAAGAGTCACTAAATTTCCCAAATTTTCTTTTTTTCTCCTCCAATTGCAATTCCTTTGATGGTGTCTCCATTCCAGCGTGTTTGTAGGTCCTTCTTTTCTGTTTTGCCTTCAGTGGGGATCAGTTTTGGCAAGCTTTGCTGCATGTGCCTGCCCTTGGTGGCGTATGGCTGCCTGCATTTTGATGGCTTTGACTTTGGGAAAGATTTTTTCTTTTTTTTTTTTTTTTATTAATTTAAGTATTCATGCCATGTCCCTCATATCTTGCCCCCTAAGTTGTGTCTTCCTCCTTGACTTTTTCCCCTGCTTTTGCAACATCTGTGAGCTTAGTTTTGGCGCCTTTTGGTCCTTTGCAATGCAGCTGATTTTCTCACAGCCTATTTTTTGAAGAGACTATAATTCCCGATTTTCTGCTTTTTTCAATTGCATTTCATTTGAACCTATCTCCTTTCCAGAGTGTTTGTAAGCCTTTCTTTTGGGATTCGCAAGATTCCTTTTCCCTTCCCGGAAGGAAATTTCATTTCCTTTCGGGAAGGGAAAAGGAATCTTGCGATTTCAATGGGGACCAATAGAGGAATCTTTGCTGCATGTCCCTGCATTTGATGGCAGGCCATGCCTTTTGATGGCTTTGAGTTTGGGAAAGATTTTTTTCTTTTTTAGGTTGTTTTCTGAAGTGTTCATGCCATGTCCCTCACATCTTGCCCCCTAAGTTCTGCCTTCCTCCTTGACTTTTTACCCTGCTTTTGCAACATCTGTGAGCTTAGTTTTGGCATCTTTTGGTCCTTTGCACTGCACCTGATAAAACCCCAGGCCATTTTCTTAGAGTCACTAAAATTCCCAAATTTTCATTTTTTCTCCTCCAATTGCAATTCCTTTGATGTTGACTCCTTTCCAGCGTGTTTGTAGGTCCTTCTTTTCTGTTTTGGCCTTCAGTGGGGATCAGTTTTGGCAAGCTTTGCTGCATGTGCCTGCCCTTGGTGGCGTATGGCCTGCCTGCATTTTGATGGCTTTGACTTTGGGAAAGATTTTTTCTTTTTTTTTTTTTTGTTTTTGTAAGTATTCATGCCATGTCCCTCATATCTTGCCCCCTAAGTTGTGTCTCCCTCCTTGACTTTTTCCCCTGCTTTTGCAACATCTGTGAGCTTGGTTTTGGCATATTTGGTCCTTTGCACTGCACCTGATAAAACCCCAGGCCACTTTCTAAGAGACACTAAATTTCCAAAATTTTGTTTTTTCTCCTCCAATTGCAATTCCTTTGATGTTGACTCCTTTCCAGCGTGTTTGTAGGTCCTTCTTTTCTGTTTTGGCCTTCAGTGGGGATCAATTTTGGCAAGCTTTGCTGCATGTGCCTGCCCTTGGTGGCGTATGGCCTGCCTGCATTTTGATGGCTTTGACTTTAGAAAGATTTTTTTTTTTTTTTTTGTTTTTTTGTTTTAAGTATTCATGCCATGTCCCTCATATCTTGCTCCCTAAGTTGTGTCTTCCTCCTTGACTTTTTCCCCTGCTTTTGCAACATCTGTGAGCTTAGTTTTGGCATCTTTTGGTCCTTTGCAATGCACCTGATATAAACCCATGCCATTTTCATAGAGTCACTAAATTTCCAAAATTTTCATTTTTTCTCCTCCAATTGCAATTCCTTTGATGTTGACTCCTTTCCAGCGTGTTTGTAGGTTCTTCTTTTCTGTTTTGGCCTTCAGTGGGGATCAATTTTGGCAAGCTTTGCTGCATGTGCCTGCCCTTGCTGGCGTATGGCCTGCCTGCATTTTGATGGCTTTGACTTTGGGAAAGTTTTTTTCTTTTTTTTTTTTTTTTTATTATTTTAATTATTCATGCCATGTCCCTCATATCTTGCCCCCTAAGTTGTGTCTTCCTCCTTGACTTTTTCCCCTGCTTTTGCAACATCTGTGAGCTTAGTTTTGCCACTTTTGGTCCTTTGCAGTGCAGCTGATTTCCTCACAGCCTATTTTTTGAAGAGACTAAAATTCCCGATTTTCTGCTTTTTTCAATTTCATTTCATTTGAACCTATCTCCTTTCCAGAGTGTTTGTAAGCCTTTCTTTTGGGATTCGCAATATTCCTTTTCCCTTCCCGAAAGGAAATTTCATTTCCTTTCGGGAAGGGAAAAGTAATCTTGCTGTCGTGGTTTGACCGGAAATGGGATATTGGATCCGCCTCTTGAGACTAAAAAAAAAACCCGAGGAGTTAAAAGCATTGCTCTTGTCCTTGAGAGCTCTCTTGGGATTTCCGGCGTGAAGGAGATGGGTCTCCCTCCCCCGGCCCAGTTGGTGACTGGGCTGGGGGAGGGGAAAGCCATGTGGCCCATCTACGGTAGGCCCGGATTCGGTGGAAGGGTGGAGGGAGCATCCAGCGACCTGTTTATTTCCCCCCCCCCCCTTTGGATCGGAGAGAATGCAGCTTGTGCCTGAATTGTTGTTTTGAAATTTGATATCACGTGCTGGCAGCAAGGCTGAGAGGAGAGGGGAAAGGCGGGGGGGGGGGGGGGGCAGCGAGCAGCTCTGCCCCCTGGATAAGCTTTTACCCCTTGTGGATAGTGAGAACTTCACAGAACATTACCTTTCCTAGGAAAAGGATAAGAGTGGAAGATGAAGGAAGAAACAGGCCAGTACGGGGGTCTGGCAAAGAGAAGGAGAAATGTTGAAGGAGTGGGGGAAGATGGAGTGGCAACTTTGCTGGACTCTTTTGTTGTAATCCATGGACTGTTTCCTGGTGTTACAGAGGCTGCATTGCAGGGGGAAGCGGAGGCTCGGAGCCAGGAGAGTTTGGTGTTGAGACCCCTCGGCCCCAGGGGGTATAGAAGAAATGGGGGGGACGAAGGTCCCAGAGATGAGAGTGTGCTCTGCTTGGAACGAGACGAGGCATCCTTAAAAAGGCCCACCCTGAAAAGCAGGCCTCTGTCCCATCCCGTGCCTGGTGGTGAGAGCACCTTGGCATGGAAAGGAGATGTCATGAGATAGCAGGACTCCGGGCGGCGTGCTAATTGTGACAAGAAGTCCGTGGTACAAGGAAGGACTCCGTCTACTCTTCATAAGCTGAAGATTTGATTTTCTAAAGGGTGGTGCCAGACCGAGTGTTAATAATTTCAGAGTGTGGATAATTTTGGGAGATGAATTGTACTGGGATTTGGAGGAGGAGGGGGAAGTGTTTCTGTGTAGTTTTCATTCTCCTTGTGATTTCTTTTCTTTTTTTTTGTGTGTGTAGTTTAGTAATTGTGTGTGTAGTTTAGTAATTGTGTGTAGTTTAGTAATTGTATGTAGTTTAGTTAATAAACTTTTCTTTATGTTTAAGTTGGAGACTGCTTTGCTTATTCCTGCTCACATCTCACAGCAGCTATCAGGTAGAGAGTGGACTCATGGGGGCTCTGGCTTTGCCAGGCCCAAACCATAACACTTGCGATTTCAATGGGGACCAATAGAGGAATCTTTGGTGCATGTCCCTGCATTTGATGGCAGGCCATGCCTTTTGATGGCTTTGACTTTGGGAAAGATTTTTTTCTTTTTTAGGTTGTTTTCTGAAGTGTTCATGCCATGTCCCTCATATCTTGCCCCCTAAGTTGTGTCTTCCTCCTTGACTTTTTACCCTGCTTTTGCAACATCTGTGAGCTTAGTTTTGGCATCTTTTGGTCCTTTGCACTGCACCTGATAAAACCCCAGGCCATTTTCTTAGAGTCACTAAAATTCCCAAATTTTCATTTTTTCTCCTCCAATTGCAATTCCTTTGATGTTGACTCCTTTCCAGCGTGTTTGTAGGTCCTTCTTTTCTGTTTTGGCCTTCAGTGGGGATCAGTTTTGGCAAGCTTTGCTGCATGTGCCTGCCCTTGGCGGCGTATGGCCTGCCTGCATTTTGATGGCATTGACTTTGGGAAAGATTTTTTCTTTTTTTTTTTTTTTTTGATTTAAGTATTCATGCCATGTCCCTCATATCTTGCCCCCTAAATTGTGTCTTCCTCCTTGACTTTTTCCCCTGCTTTTGCAACATCTGTGAGCTTAGTTTTTGCATCTTTTTGTCCTTTGCACTGCAGCTGATATAAACCCTAGTCCACTTTCTAAGAGTCACTAAATTTCCAAAATTTCTTTTTTTATCCTCCAATTGCAAATCCTTTGATGTTGTCTCCATTCCAGCGTGTTTGTAGGTCCTTCTTTTCTGTTTTGGCCTTCAGTGGGGATCAATTTTTGCAAGCTTTGCTGCATGTGCCTGCTCTTTGTGGCGTATGGCATGCCTGCATTTTGATGGCTTTGACTTTGGAAAGTTTGGTTTTTTTTTTTTTGTTTTTTTTGTTTTAAGTATTCATGCCATGTCCCTCATATCTTGCTCCCTAAGTTGTGTCTTCCTCCTTGACTTTTTCCCCTGCTTTTGCAACATCTGTGAGCTTAGTTTTGGCATCTTTTGTTCCTTTGAACTGAAACTCCTAAAACCCCAGGCCACTTTCTAAGAGTCATTAAATTTCCCAAATTTTCTTTCTTTCTCCTCCAATTGCAATTCCTTTGATGGTGTCTCCATTCCAGCATGTTTGTAAGTCCTTTTTTCTGTTTTGGCCTTCAGTGGGGATCAATTTTGGCAAGCTTTGCTGCATGTGCCTGCCCTTGGTGGCGTATGGCCCGCCTGCATTTTGATGGCTTTGACTTTGGGAAAGATTTTTTCTGGTTTTTTTTTTTTTTTCTTTTAAGTATTCATGCCATGGTCCCTCATATCTTGCTCCCTAAATTGTGTCTTCCTCCTTCACTTTTTCCCCTGCTTTTGCAACATCTGTGAGCTTAGTTTCGTCAACTCTTGGTCCCTTGCACTGCACCTGCTAAAACCCCAGGCCACTTTCTTAGAGTCACTAAATTTCAAAATTTTCTTTTTTCTCCTCCAATTGCAATTCCTGTGATGTTGACTCCTTTTCAGCGTGTTTGTAGGTCCTTCTTTTCTGTTTTGGCCTTCAGTGGGGATCAATTTTAGCCAGCTTTGCTGCATGTGCCTGCCCTTGGTGGCGTATGGCCTGCCTGCATTTTGATGGCTTTGACTTTGGGAAAGATTTTTTCTTTTTTTTTTTTTTTTTGATTTAAGTATTCATGCCATGTCCCTCATATCTTGCCCCCTAAGTTGTGTCTTCCTCCTTGACTTTTTCCCCTGCTTTTGCAACATCTGTGAGCTTAGTTTTTGCATCTTTTTGTCCTTTGCACTGCAGTTGATATAAACACCAGGCCACTTTCATAGAGTCACTAAATTTCCAAAATTTTCTTTTTTTCTCCTCCAATTGCAATTCCTTTGATGTAGACTCCTTTCCAGCGTGTTTGAAGGTTCTTCTTTTCTGTTTTGGCCTTCAGTGGGGATCAATTTTGGCAAGCTTTGCTGCATGTGCCTGCCCTTGCTGGCGTATGGCCTGCCTGAATTTTGATGGCTTTGACTTTGGGAAAGATTTTTTCTTTTTTTTTTTTTTTTTATTATTTTAAGTATTCATGCCATGTCCCTCATATCTTGCCCCCTAAGTTGTGTCTTCCTCCTTGACTTTTTCCCCTGCTTTTGCAACATCTGTGAGCTTAGTTTTGGCACCTTTTGGTCCTTTGCAATGCAGCTGATTTCCTCACAGCCTATTTTTTGAAGAGACTAGAATTCCCGATTTTCTGCTTTTTTCAATTGCATTTCATTTGAACCTATCTCCTTTCCAGAGTGTTTGTAAGCCTTTCTTTTGGGATTCGCAAGATTCCTTTTACCTTCCCGAAAGGAAATGAAATTTCCTTTCGGGAAGGGAAAGGAATCTTGCGATTTCAATGGGGACCAAGAGAGGAATCTTTGGTGCATGTCCCTGCACTTGATGGCAGGCCATGCCTTTTGATGGCTTTGACTTTGGGAAAGATTTTTTTCTTTTTTTGGTTGTTTTCTGAAGTGTTCATGCCATGTCCCTCATATCTTGCCCCCTAAGTTCTGTCTTCCTCCTTGACTTTTTCCCCTGCTTTTGCAACATCTGTGAGCTTAGTTTTGGCATCTTTTGGTCCTTTGCAATGCACCTGATAAAACCCCAGGCCATTTTCTTAGAGTCATTAATTTCCCAAATTTTCATTTTTTCTCCTCCAATTGCAATTCCTTTGATGTTGTCTCCATTCCAGCATGTTTGTAGGAACTTCTTTTCTGTTTTGTCCTTCAGTGGGGATCAATTTTGGCAAGCTTTGCTGCATGTGCCTGCCCTTGGTGGCATATGGCCTGCCTGCATTTTGATGGCTTTGACTTTGGGAAAGATTTTTTCTTTTTTTTTTTTTTTATTATTTTTAGTATTCATGCCATGTCCCTCATATCTTGCCCCCTAAGTTGTGTCTTCCTCCTTGACTTTTTCCCCTGATTTTGCAACATCTGTGAGCTTAGTTTTTGCATTTTTTTGTCCTTTGCACTGCACCTGATATAAACCCCAGGCCACTTTCTAAGAGTCACTAAATTTCCCAAATTTTCTTTTTTTCTCCTCCAATTGCAATTCCTTTGATGGTGTCTCCATTCCAGCGTGTTTGTAGGTCCTTCTTTTCTGTTTTGCCTTCAGTGGGGATCAGTTTTGGCAAGCTTTGCTGCATGTGCCTGCCCTTGGTGGCGTATGGCTGCCTGCATTTTGATGGCTTTGACTTTGGGAAAGATTTTTTCTTTTTTTTTTTTTTTATTAATTTAAGTATTCATGCCATGTCCCTCATATCTTGCCCCCTAAGTTGTGTCTTCCTCCTTGACTTTTTCCCCTGCTTTTGCAACATCTGTGAGCTTAGTTTTGGCGCCTTTTGGTCCTTTGCAATGCAGCTGATTTTCTCACAGCCTATTTTTTGAAGAGACTATAATTCCCGATTTTCTGCTTTTTTCAATTGCATTTCATTTGAAACCTATCTCCTTTCCAGAGTGTTTGTAAGCCTTTCTTTTGGGATTCGCAAGATTCCTTTTCCCTTCCCGAAGGAAATTTCATTTCCTTTCGGGAAGGGAAAAGGAATCTTGCGATTTCAATGGGGACCAATAGAGGAATCTTTGCTGCATGTCCCTGCATTTGATGGCAGGCCATGCCTTTTGATGGCTTTGAGTTTGGGAAAGATTTTTTTCTTTTTTAGGTTGTTTTCTGAAGTGTTCATGCCATGTCCCTCACATCTTGCCCCCTAAGTTCTGCCTTCCTCCTTGACTTTTTACCCTGCTTTTGCAACATCTGTGAGCTTAGTTTTGGCATCTTTTGGTCCTTTGCACTGCACTGATAAAACCCCAGGCCATTTTCTTAGAGTCACTAAAATTCCCAAATTTTCATTTTTCTCCTCCAATTGCAATTCCTTTGATGTTGACTCCTTTCCAGCGTGTTTGTAGGTCCTTCTTTTCTGTTTTGGCCTTCAGTGGGGATCAGTTTTTGGCAAGCTTTGCTGCATGTGCCTGCCCTTGGTGGCGTATGGCCTGCCTGCATTTTGATGGCTTTGACTTTGGGAAAGGGTTTTTCTTTTTTTTTTTTTTGTTTTTGTAAGTATTCATGCCATGTCCCTCATATCTTGCCCCCTAAGTTGTGTCTCCCTCCTTGACTTTTTCCCCTGCTTTTGCAACATCTGTGAGCTTGGTTTTGGCATATTTGGTCCTTATGCACTGCACCTGATAAAAACCCCAGGCCACTTTCTAAGAGACACTAAATTTAATTTCCAAAATTTTGTTTTTTCTCCTCCAATTGCAATTCCTTTGTTGTTGACTCCTTTCCAGCGTGTTTGTAGGTCCTTCTTTTCTGTTTTGGCCTTCAGTGGGGATCAATTTTGGCAAGCTTTGCTGCATGTGCCTGCCCTTGGTGGCGTATGGCCTGCCTGCATTTTGATGGCTTTGACTTTAGAAAGATTTTTTTTTTTTTTTTTGTTTTTTTGTTTTAAGTATTCATGCCATGTCCCTCATATCTTGCTCCCTAAGTTGTGTCTTCCTCCTTGACTTTTTCCCCTGCTTTTGCAACATCTGTGAGCTTAGTTTTGGCATCTTTTGGTCCTTTGCAATGCACCTGATATAAACCCATGCCATTTTCATAGAGTCACTAAATTTCCAAAATTTTCTTTTTTTCTCCTCCAATTGCAATTCCTTTGATGTTGACTCCTTTCCAGCGTGTTTGAAGGTTCTTCTTTTCTGTTTTGGCCTTCAGTGGGGATCAATTTTGGCAAGCTTTGCTGCATGTGCCTGCCCTTGCTGGCGTATGGCCTGCCTGCATTTTGATGGCTTTGACTTTGGGAAAGTTTTTTTCTTTTTTTTTTTTTTTTTATTATTTTAATTATTCATGCCATGTCCCTCATATCTTGCCCCCTAAGTTGTGTCTTCCTCCTTGACTTTTTCCCCTGCTTTTGCAACATCTGTGAGCTTAGTTTTGCCACTTTTGGTCCTTTGCAGTGCAGCTGATTTCCTCACAGCCTATTTTTTGAAGAGACTAAAATTCCCGATTTTCTGCTTTTTTCAATTTCATTTCATTTGAACCTATCTCCTTTCCAGAGTGTTTGTAAGCCTTTATTTTGGGATTCGCAAGATTCCTTTTCCCTTCCCGAAAGGAAATTTCATTTCCTTTCGGGAAGGGAAAAGGAATCTTGCGATTTCAATGGGGACCAATAGAGGAATTTTTGGTGCATGTCCCTGCACTTGATGGCAGGCCATGCCTTTTGATGGCTTTGACTTTGGGAAAGGTTTTTTTCATTTTTTGGTTTTTTTCTGAAGTGTTCATGCCATGTCCCTCATATCTTTCCCCCTAAGTTGTGTCTTCCTCCTTGACTTTTTCCCCTGCTTTTGCAACATTTGTGAGCTTAGTTTTGGCACCTTTTGGTCCTTTGCAATGCAGCTGATTTTCTTACAGCCTATTTTTTGAAGAGTCTAAAATTCCCGATTTTCTGCTTTTTTCAATTGCATTTCATTTGAACCTATCTCCTTTCCAGAGTGTTTGTAAGCCTTTCTTTTGGGATTCGCAAGATTCCTTTTCCCTTCCCGAAAGGAAATTTCATTTCCTTTCGGGAAGGGAAAAGTAATCTTGCTGTCGTGGTTTGACCGGAAATGGGATATTGGATCCGCCTCTTGAGACTAAAAAAAAAACCCGAGGAGTTAAAAGCATTGCTCTTGTCCTTGAGAGCTCTCTTGGGATTTCCGGCGTGAAGGAGATGGGTCTCCCTCCCCCGGCCCAGTTGGTGACTGGGCTGGGGGAGGGGAAAGCCATGTGGCCCATCTACGGTAGGCCCGGATTCGGTGGAAGGGTGGAGGGAGCATCCAGCGACCTGTTTATTTCCCCCCCCCCTTTGGATCGGAGAGAATGCAGCCTGTGCCTGAATTGTTGTTTTGAAATTTGATATCACGTGCCGGCAGCAAGGCTGAGAGGAGAGGGGAAAGGCGGGGGGGGGGGGGGGGCAGCGAGCAGCTCTGCCCCCTGGATAAGCTTTTACCCCTTGTGGATAGTGAGAACTTCACAGAACATTACCTTTCCTAGGAAAAGGATAAGAGTGGAAGATGAAGGAAGAAACAGGCCAGTACGGGGGTCTGGCAAAGAGAAGGAGAAATGTTGAAGGAGTGGGGGAAGATGGAGTGGCAACTTTGCTGGACTCTTTTGTTGTAATCCATGGACTGTTTCCTGGTGTTACAGAGGCTGCATTGCAGGGGGAAGCGGAGGCTCGGAGCCAGGAGAGTTTGGTGTTGAGACCCCTCGGCCCCAGGGGGTATAGAAGAAATGGGGGGGACGAAGGTCCCAGAGATGAGAGTGTGCTCTGCTTGGAACGAGACGAGGCATCCTTAAAAAGGCCCACCCTGAAAAGCAGGCCTCTGTCCCATCCCGTGCCTGGTGGTGAGAGCACCTTGGCATGGAAAGGAGATGTCATGAGATAGCAGGACTCCGGGCGGCGTGCTAATTGTGACAAGAAGTCCGTGGTACAAGGAAGGACTCCGTCTACTCTTCATAAGCTGAAGATTTGATTTTCTAAAGGGTGGTGCCAGACCGAGTGTTAATAATTTCAGAGTGTGGATAATTTTGGGAGATGAATTGTACTGGGATTTGGAGGAGGAGGGGGAAGTGTTTCTGTGTAGTTTTCATTCTCCTTGTGATTTCTTTTCTTTTTTTTTGTGTGTGTAGTTTAGTAATTGTGTGTGTAGTTTAGTAATTGTGTGTAGTTTAGTAATTGTATGTAGTTTAGTTAATAAACTTTTCTTTATGTTTAAGTTGGAGACTGCTTTGCTTATTCCTGCTCACATCTCACAGCAGCTATCAGGTAGAGAGTGGACTCATGGGGGCTCTGGCTTTGCCAGGCCCAAACCATAACACTTGCGATTTCAATGGGGACCAATAGAGGAATCTTTGGTGCATGTCCCTGCATTTGATGGCAGGCCATGCCTTTTGATGGCTTTGAGTTTGGGAAAGATTTTTTTCTTTTTTTGGTTGTTTTCTGAAGTGTTCATGCCATGTCCCTCATATCTTGCCCCCTAAGTTGTGTCATCCTCCTTGACTTTTTACCCTGCTTTTGCAACATCTGTGAGCTTAGTTTTGGCATCTTTTGGTCCTTTGCACTGCACCTGATAAAACCGCAGGCCATTTTCTTAGAGTCACTAAAATTCCCAAATTTTCATTTTTTCTCCTCCAATTGCAATTCCTTTGATGTTGACTCCTTTCCAGCGTGTTTGTAGGTCCTTCTTTTCTGTTTTGGCCTTCAGTGGGGATCAGTTTTGGCAAGCTTTGCTGCATGTGCCTGCCCTTGGCGGCGTATGGCCTGCCTGCATTTTGATGGCATTGACTTTGGGAAAGATTTTTTCTTTTTTTTTTTTTTTTTGATTTAAGTATTCATGCCATGTCCCTCATATCTTGCCCCCTAAATTGTGTCTTCCTCCTTGACTTTTTCCCCTGCTTTTGCAACATCTGTGAGCTTAGTTTTTGCATCTTTTTGTCCTTTGCACTGCAGCTGATATAAACCCTAGTCCACTTTCTAAGAGTCACTAAATTTCCAAAATTTTCTTTTTTTATCCTCCAATTGCAAATCCTTTGATGTTGTCTCCATTCCAGCGTGTTTTGTAGGTCCTTCTTTTCTGTTTTGGCCTTCAGTGGGGATCAATTTTTGCAAGCTTTGCTGCATGTGCCTGCTCTTTGTGGCGTATGGCATGCCTGCATTTTGATGGCTTTGACTTTGGAAAGTTTGGTTTTTTTTTTTTTGTTTTTTTTGTTTTAAGTATTCATGCCATGTCCCTCATATCTTGCTCCCTAAGTTGTGTCTTCCTCCTTGACTTTTTCCCCTGCTTTTGCAACATCTGTGAGCTTAGTTTTGGCATCTTTTGTTCCTTTGAACTGAAACTCCTAAAACCCCAGGCCACTTTCTAAGAGTCATTAAATTTCCCAAATTTTCTTTCTTTCTCCTCCAATTGCAATTCCTTTGATGGTGTCTCCATTCCAGCATGTTTGTACAGTCCTTTTTTCTGTTTTGGCTTCAGTGGGGATCAATTTTGGCAAGCTTTGCTGCATGTGCCTGCCCTTGGTGGCGTATGGCCCGCCTGCATTTTGATGGCTTTGACTTTGGGAAAGATTTTTCTGTTTTTTTTTTTTTTTTCTTTTAAGTATTCATCGCCATGTCCCTCATATCTTGCTCCCTAAATTGTGTCTTCCTCCTTCACTTTTTCCCCTGCTTTTGCAACATCTGTGAGCTTAGTTTCGTCAACTCTTGGTCCCTTGCACTGCACCTGCTAAAACCCCAGGCCACTTTCTTAGAGTCACTAAATTTCAAAAATTTTCTTTTTTCTCCTCCAATTGCAATTCCTGTGATGTTGACTCCTTTTCAGCGTGTTTGTAGGTCCTTCTTTTCTGTTTTGGCCTTCAGTGGGGATCAATTTTAGCCAGCTTTGCTGCATGTGCCTGCCCTTGGTGGCGTATGGCCTGCCTGCATTTTGATGGCTTTGACTTTGGGAAAGATTTTTTCTTTTTTTTTTTTTTTTTTGATTTAAGTATTCATGCCATGTCCCTCATATCTTGCTCCCTAAGTTGTGTCTTCCTCCTTGACTTTTTCCCCTGCTTTTGCAACATCTGTGAGCTTAGTTTTTGCATCTTTTTGTCCTTTGCACTGCAGTTGATATAAACCCCAGGCCACTTTCATAGAGTCACTAATTTCCAAAATTTTCTTTTTTTCTCCTCCAATTGCAATTCCTTTGATGTTGACTCCTTTCCAGCGTGTTTGAAGGTTCTTCTTTTCTGTTTTGGCCTTCAGTGGGGATCAATTTTGGCAAGCTTTGCTGCATGTGCCTGCCCTTGCTGGCGTATGGCCTGCCTGAATTTTGATGGCTTTGACTTTGGGAAAGATTTTTTCTTTTTTTTTTTTTTTTTATTATTTTAAGTATTCATGCCATGTCCCTCATATCTTGCCCCCTAAGTTGTGTCTTCCTCCTTGACTTTTTTCCCCTGCTTTTGCAACATCTGTGAGCTTAGTTTTGGCACCTTTTGGTCCTTTGCAATGCAGCTGATTCCTCACAGCCTATTTTTGAAGAGACTAGAATTCCCGATTTTCTGCTTTTTTTCAATTGCATTTCATTTGAACCTATCTCCTTTCCAGAGTGTTTGTAAGCCTTTCTTTTGGGATTCGCAAGATTCCTTTTACCTTCCCGAAAGGAAATGAAATTTCCTTTCGGGGAAGGGAAAAGGAATCTTGCGATTTCAATGGGGACCAAGAGAGGAATCTTTGGTGCATGTCCCTGCACTTGATGGCAGGCCATGCCTTTTGATGGCTTTGACTTTGGGAAAGATTTTTTCTTTTTTTGGTTGTTTTCTGAAGTGTTCATGCCATGTCCCTCATATCTTGCCCCCTAAGTTCTGTCTTCCTCCTTGACTTTTTCCCCTGCTTTTGCACATTTGTGAGCTTAGTTTGCCACTTTTGGTCCTTTGCAATGCACCTGATATAAACCCGGGCCATTTTTTTAGAGTCAATAATTTCCCTAATTTTTTTTTTCTCTCCTCCAATTGCAATTCTTTTGATGTTGTCTCCTTTCCAGCGTGTTTGTAGGTCCTTCTTTTCTGTTTTGGCCCTTCAGTGGGGATCAATTTTGGCAAGGTTTGCTGCATGTGCCTGCCCTTGGTGGCATATGGCCTGCCTGCATTTTGATGGCTTTGACTTTGGGAAAGATTTTTTCTTTTTTTTTTTTTTTTATTATTTTTAGTATTCATGCCATGTCCCTCATATCTTGCCCCCTAAGTTCGTGTCTTCCTCCTTGACTTTTTCCCCTGCTTTTGCAACATCTGTGAGCTTAGTTTTGGCACCTTTTGGTCCTTTGCACTGCACATGATAAAACCCGGGCCATTTTCTTAGAGTCACTAAATTTCCAAAATATTCTTTTTTTCTCCTCCAATTGCAATTCCTTTGATGCAGTCTCCATTCCAGCGTGTTTGTAGGTCCTTCTTTTCTGTTTTGGCCTTCAGTGGGGATCAATTTGGCAAGCTTTCCTGCATGTGCCTGCCCTTGGTGGCGTATGGCCTGCCTGCATTTTGATGCTTTGACTTTGGGAAAGATTTTTTCTTTTTTTTTTTTTTTTTACTATTTTCAGTATTCCATGCCATGTCCCTCATATCTTGCCCCCTAAGTTCTGTCTTCCTCCTTGACTTTTTCCCCTGCTTTTGCAACATCTGTGAGCTTAGTTTTAGGCATCTTTGGTCCTTTGCACTGCACATGATATACTGCCAGGCCATTTTCTTAGAGTCACTAAATTTCCCAAATTTTCTTTTTTTCTCCTCCAATTGCAATTCCTTTGATGTTGACTCCTTTCCAGCGTGTTTATAGGTCCTTCTTTGCTCTTTTGGCCTTTAGTGGGATCAATTTTGGCAAGCTTTGCTGCATGGGCCTGCCCTTGGTGGCGTATGGCCTGCCTGCATTTTGATGGCTTTGATTTTGGGAAAGATTTTTTCATTTTTTTTTTTATTATTTTAAGTATTGGTGCCATGTCCTTCATATCTTGCCCCCTAAGTTGTGTCTTCCTTCTTGACTTTTTACCCTGCTTTTGCAACATTTATGAGCTTAGTTTTGGCACCTTTTGGTCCTTTGCAATGCAGCTGATTTCCTCTTAGCCTATTTTTTGTAGAGACTAAAAATTCCCGATTTTCTGCTTTTTTCAATTGCATTTCATTTGAACCTATCTCTTTTCCAGAGTGTTTGTTAGCCTTTCTTTTGGATTCGCAAGATTCCTTTTCCCTTCCTGAAAGGAAATTTCATTTCCTTTCGGGAAGGGAAAAAGAAATCCTGCGATTTCAATGGGGACCAATAGAGGAATCTTTGGTGCATGTCCCTGCACTTGATGGCAGGCCATGCCTTTGATGGCTTTGACTTTGGGAAAGATTTTTTTCTTTTTTTGGTTGTTTCTGAAGTGTTCATGCCATGTCCCTCATATCTTGCCCCCTAAGTTGTGTCTTCCTCCTTGACTTTTTCCCCTGCTTTTGCAACATATGTGAGCTTAGTTTTGGCATGTTTTGGTCCTTTGCACTGCACCTGATAAAACCCCCAGGCCACTTTCTAAGAGTCACTCAATTTCCCAAATTTCTTTTTTTTCTCCTCCAATTGCAATTCCTTTGATGTTGACTCCTTTCCAGCATGTTTCTGGGTCCTTCTTTTCTGTTTTGGCCTTCAGTGGGGATCAATTTTGGCAAGCTTTGCTGCATGTGCCTGCCCTTGGTGGCGTATGGCCTGCCTGCATTTTGATAGCTTTGACTTTGGGAAAGATATTTTCTTTTTTTTTTTTTTTATTATTTTAAGTATTCACACCATGTCCCTCATATCTTGCCACCTAAGTTGTGTCTTCCTCCTTGACTTTTTCCCCCTGCTTTTGCAACATCTGTGAGCTTAGTTTTGGCATCTTTTGGTCCTTTGCACTGCGCCGGATATAAACCCAGGCCATTTTCTTAGAGTCACTAAATTTCCCAAATTTTCTTTTTTTTCTTCTCAATTGCAATTGCTTTGATGTTGACTCCTTTCCAGCGTGTTTGTAGGTCCTTCTTTTCTGTTTTGGCCTTCAGTGGGGATCAATTTTGGCAAGCTTTGCTGCATGTGCCTGCCCTTGGTGGCGTATGGCCTGCCTGCATTTTGATGGCTTTGACTTTGGGAAAGATTTTTTCTATTTTTTTTTTGTTTGTTTGTTTTAAGTATTCATGCCATGTCCCTCATATCTTGCCCCCTAAGTTGTGTCTTCCTCCTTGACTTTTTCCCCTGCTTTGCAACATTTGTGAGCCTAGGTTTGGCACCTTTTGGTCCTTTGCAATGCAGCTGATTTCCTCACAGCCTATTTTTTGAAGAGACTAAAATTCCCGATTTTCTGCTATTTTCAATTGTATTTCATTTGAACCTATCTCCTTTCCCAGAGTGTTGTAAGCTTTTCTTTTGGGATTCGCAAGATTCCTTTCCCCTTCCAGAAAGGAAATTTCATTTCCTTTCGGGAAGGGAAAAGGAATCTTGCGATTACAATGGGGACCAATAGAGGAATCTTTGGTGCATATCCCTGCACATGATGGCAGGCCATGCGTTTTGATGGCTTTGACTTTAGGAAAGATTTTTTATTTTTTTTTTCTTTTTTGTTTTAAGTATTCATGCCATGTCCCTCATATCTTGCCCCCTAAGTTGTGTCTTCCTCCTTGACTTTTTCCCCTGCTTTTGCAACATTTGTGAGCCTAGGTTTGGCACCCTTTTGGTCGCTTGCACTGCACCTGATAAAACCCCGGGCCATTTCTTAGAGTCACTAAATTTCCAAAATTTTCTTTTTTTCTCTCCTCCAATTGCAATTCCTTTGATGCTGTCTCCATTCCAGCGTGTTTGCAAGTCCTTCTTTTCTGTTTTGGCCTTCAGTGGGGATCAATTTTGGCAAGCTTTGCTGAATGTGCCTGCCCTTGGTGGCGTATGGCCTGCTGCATTTTGATGGCTTTGACTTTGGAAAGATTTTTTTTTTTTTTTTTTTTTTTTTTTTTAAGTATTCATGCCATGTCCCTCATATCTTGCCCCCTAAATTGTCTCTTCCTCCTTGACTTTTTCCCCTGCTTTTGCAACATCTGTGAGCTTAGTTTTGGCATCTTTGGTCCTTTGCACTGCACCTGATATAAACCCAGGCCATTTTCTTAGAGTCACTCAATTTCCCATTTTTGTTTTTTCTCCTCCAATTGCAATTCCTTCGATGGCGTCTCCATTCCAGCGTGTTTGTAGGTCCTTCTTTTCTGTTTTGGCCTTCAGTGGGATCAATTTTGGCAAGCTTTGCTGCATGTGCCTGCCCTTGGTGGCGTATGGCCTGCCTGCATATTGATGGCTTTGACTTTGGGAAAGATTTTTTTTTTTTTTTTCTTTTTTGTTTTAAGTATTCATGCCATGTCCCTCATATCTTGCCCCCCAAGTTGTGTCTTCCTCCTTGACTTTTTCCCCTGCTTTTGCAACATCTGTGAGCTTAGTTTTGGCACCTTTTGGTCCTTTGCAATGCAGCTGATTTCCTCTCAGCCTATTTTTTGTAGAGACTAAAATTCCCGATTTTCTGCTTTTTTCAATTGCATTTCATTTGAACCTATCTCCTTTCCAGAGTGTTTGCAAGCCTTTCTTTTGGGATTCGCAAGATTCCTTTTCCCTTCCCGAAAGGAAATTTCATTTCCTTTCGGGAAGTGAAAAGGAATCTTGCGATTTCAATGGGGACCAATAGAGGAATCTTTGGTGCATTTCCCTGCACTTGATGGCAGGCCCATGCCTTTGATGCTTTGACTTTGGGAAAGATTTTTTTCTTTTTTTGGTTGTTTTCTGAAGTGTTAATGCCATGTCCCTCATATCTTGCCCCCTGAGTTGTGTCTTCCTCCTTGACTTTTTCCCCTGCTTTTGCAACATCTGTGAGCTTAGTTTTGGCATCTTTTGGTCCTTTGCACTGCACCTGCTAAAACCCCAGGCCACTTTCTAAGAGACATTAAATTTCCCAAATTTTCTTTTTTTCTCCTCCAATTGCAATTCCTTTGATGGTGTCTCCATTCCAGCGTGTTTGTAGGTCCTTCTTTTCTGTTTTGGCCTTCAGTGGGGATCAATTTTGGCAAGCTTTGCTGCAAGGGCCTGCCCTTGGTGGCATATGGCCTGCCTGCATTTTGATGGCTTTGACTTTGGGAAAGATTTTTTTTTTTTTTTCTTTTTTGTTTTAAGTATTCATGCCATGTCCCTCATATCTTGCCCTCTTAGTTGTGTCTTCCTCCTTGACTTTTTCCCTGCTTTTGCAACATCTGTGAGCTTAGTTTTTTGCATCTTTTGGTCCTTTGCACTGCGCCGGATATAAACCCAGGCCATTTTCATTTAGTCACTAAATTTCCCAAATTTTCTTTTTTTCTCCTCCAATTGCAATTCCTTTGATGTTGACTCCCTTTTCAGCGTGTTTGTAGGTCCTTCTTTTCTGTTTTGGCCTTCAGTGGGGATCAATTTTGGCAAGCTTTGCTGCATGGGCCTGCCCTTGGTGGCGTATGGCCTGCCTGCATTTTGATAGCTTTGACTTTGGGAAAGATTTTTTCTATTTTTTTTTTGTGTTGTTTGTTTTAAGTATTCATGCCATGTCCTTCATATCTTGCCCCCTAAGTTGTGTCTTCCTCCTTGACTTTTTCCCCAGCTTTTGCAACATCTGTGAGCTTAGTTTTGGCATCTTTTGGTCCTTTGCACTGCACCTGCTAAAAACCCCAGGCCACTTTCTAAGAGACATAAATTTCCCAAATTTTCTTTTTTTCCTCTCCAATTGCAATTCCTTTGATGGTGTCTCCATTCCAGCATGTTTGTAGGTCCTTCTTTTCTGTTTTGCCTTCAGTGGGGATCAATTTTGGCAAGCTTTGCTGCAAGGGCCTGCCCCTTGGTGGCGTATGGCCTGCCTGCATTTTGATGGCTTTGACTTTGGGAAAGATTTTTTTTTTTTTTTTCTTTTTTGTTTTAAGTATTCATGCCATGTCCCTCATATCTTGCCCCCTAAGTTGAGTCTTCCCTCCTTGACTTTTTTCCCCTGCTTTTGCAACATCTGTGAGCTTAGTTTTGGCATCTTTTGGTCCTTTGCACTGCGCCGGATATAAACCCAGGCCATTTTCATAGAGTCACTAAATTTCCCAAATTTTCTTTTTTTCTTCCTCCAATTGCAATTCCTTTGATGTTGACTCCTTTTCAGCGTGTTTGTAGGTCCTTCTTTTCTGTTTTGGCCTTCAGTGGGGATCAATTTTGGCAAGCTTTGCTGCATGGGCCTGCCCTTTGGTGGCGTATGGCCTGCCTGCATTTTGATAGCTTTGACTTTGGGAAAGATTTTTTCTATTTTTTTTTTTTGTTGTTTGTTTTAAGTATTCATGCCATGTCCTTCATATCTTGCCCCCTAAGTTGTGTCTTCCTCCTTGACTTTTTCCCCAGCTTTTGCAACATCTGTGAGCTTAGTTTTGGCATCTTTTGGTCCTTTGCACTGCACCTGATAAAACCCCCGGGCCATTTTCTTAGAGTCACTAAATTTCCCAAATTTTCATTTTTTCTCCTCCAATTGCAATTCCTTTGATGTTGTCTCCATTCAGCGTGTTTGCAAGTCCTTCATTTCTGTTTTGGCCTTCAGTGGGATCAATTTTGGCAAGCTTTGCTGCATGGGCCTGCCTTGGTGGCGTATGGCCTGCCTTCAATTTTATGGCTTTAACTTGGGAAAGATTTTTTCTTTTTTTTTTTTTTTTTTGTTTTAAATATTCATGCCATGTCCCCTCATATCTTGCCCCCTAAGTTGTGTCTTCCCTCCTTGACTTTTTCCCCCTGCTTTTGCAACATCTGTGAGCTTAGTTTTGGCATCTTTTGGTCCTTTGCACTGCACCTGATATAAACCCAGGCCATTTTCTTAGAGTCATTAAATTACCAATTTTTTTTTTTTCTCCTCCAATTGCAATTCCTTTGATGGTGTCTCCATTCCAGCGTGTTTGTAGGTCCTTCTTTTCTGTTTTGGCCTTCAGTGGGGATCAATTTTGGCAAGCTTTGCTGCATGTGCCTGCCCTTGGTGGCGTATGGCCTGCCTGCATTTTGATGGCTTTGACTTTGGGAAAGTTTTTTTTTTTTTTTTTTTTTTTTGTTTTAGGATTCATGCCATGTCCCTCATATCTTGCCCCCTAAGTTCTGTCTTCCTCCTTGACTTTTTCCCCTGCTTTTGCAACATCTGTGAGCTTAATTTTTGCATCTTTTGGTCGTTTGCACTGCACCTGCTAAAACCCCAGGCCACTTTCTAAGAGACATTAAATTTCCCAAATTTTCTTTTTTTCTCCTCCAATTGCAATTCCTTTGATGGTGTCTCCGTTCCAGCGTGTTTGTAGGTCCTTCTTTTCTGTTTTGGCCTTCAGTGGGGATCAATTTTGGCAAGCTTTGCTGCAAGGGCCTGCCCTTGGTGGCGTATGGCCTGCCTGCATTTTGATGGCTTTGACTTTGGGAAAGATTTTTTTTTTTTTTTTTTTCTTTTTTTGTTTTTAAGTATTCATGCCATGTCCCTCATATCTTGCCCCCTAAGTTGTGTCTTCCTCCTTGACTTTTTCCCCTGCTTTTGCAACATCTGTGAGCTTAGTTTTGGCATCTTTTGGTCCTTTGCACTGCACCTGATAAAACTCCAGGCCACTTCTTAGTGTCATTAAATTTCCCAGATTTTCTTTTTTTCTCCTCCAATTGCAATTCCTTTGATGTTGACTCCTTTCCAGCGTGTTTGTAAGTCCTTCTTTTCTGTTTTGGCCTTCAGTGGGGGATCAATTTTGGCAAGCTTTGCTGCAAGTGCCTGCCCTTGGTGGCGTATGGCCTGCCTGCATTTTGATGGCTTTGACTTTGGGAAAGATTTTTAATTTTTTTTTTGTTTTTTGTTTTAAGTATTCATGCCATGTCCCTCATATCTTGCCCCCTAAGTTGTGTCTTCCTCCTTGACTTTTTCCCCAGCTTTTGCAACATCTGTGAGCTTAGTTTTGGCACCTTTTGGTCCTTTGCAATGCAGCTGATTTCCTCACAGCCTATTTTTTGAAGAGTCTAATATTCCCGATTTTCTGCTTTTTTCAAATTGCATTTTCATTTGAACCTATCTCCTTTCCAGAGTGTTTGTAAGCCTTTCTTTTGGGATTCGCAAGATTCCTTTTCCCTTCCCGAAAGGAAATTTCATTTCCTTTCGGGAAGGGAAAAGGAATCTTGCGATTTCAATGGGGACCAAGAGAGGAATCTTTGGTGCATGTCCCTGCACTTGATGGCAGGCCATGCCTTTTGATGGCTTTGACTTGGGAAAGATTTTTTTCTTTTTTTGGTTGTTTTCTGAAGTGTTCATGCCCATATCCCTCATATCTTGCCCCCTAAGTTGTGTCTTCCTCCTTGACTTTTTCCCCGGCTTTTGCAACATCTGTGACCCTCCTTGACTTTTTCCCCTGCTTTCTGCAACATCTGTGAGCTTAGTTTTGGCATCTTTTGGTCCTTTGCACTGCACATGATATACTGCCAGGGCCATTTTCCTTAGAGTCACTAAATTTCAGAAATTTTCTTTTTTTCTCCTCCAATTGCAATTCCTTTGATGTTGACTCCTTTCCAGCGTGTTTGTAGGTCCTTCTTTTCTGTTTTGGCCTTCAGTGGGGATCAATTTTGGCAAGCTTTTGCTGCATGTGCCTGCCCTTGGTGGCGTATGGCCTGCCTGCATTTTGATGGCTTTGACTTTGGGAAAGATTTTTTCTCTTTTTTTTCTTTTTTGTTTTAAGTATTCATGCCATGTCCCTCATATCTTGCTCCCTAAGTCCTGTCTTCCTCCTTGACTTTTTCCCCTGCTTTTGCAACATCTGTGAGCTTAGTTTTGGCACCTTTTGGTCCTTTGCAATGCAGCTGATTTCCTCACAGCCTATTTTTTGTAGAGACTAAAATTCCCGATTTTCTGCTTTTTTCAATTGCATTTCATTTGAACCTATCTCCTTTCCAGAGTGTTTGTAAGCCTTTCTTTTGGGATTCGCAAGATTCCTTTTCCCTTCCCCGAAAGGAAATTTCATTTCCTTTCGGGAAGGGAAAAGGAATCTTGCGATTTCAATGGGGACCAATAGAGGAATCTTTGGTGCATGTCCCTGCACTTGATGGCAGGCCATGCCTTTTGATGGCTTTGACTTTGGGAAAGATTTTTTTTCTATTTTTGGTTGTTTTCTGAAGTGTTCATGCCATGTCGCTCATATCTTGCCCCCTAAGTTGTGTCTTCCTCCTTGACTTTTTCCCATGCTTTTGCAACATCTGTGAGCTTAGTTTTTGGCATCTTTTGGTCCTTTGCACTGCGCCGGATATAAACCCAGGCCATTTTCATAGAGTCACTAAATTTCCCAAAATTTTCTTTTTTCTCCTCCAATTGCAATTCCTTTGATGTTGACTCCTTTTCAGCGTGTTTGTAAGTCCTTCTTTTTCTGTTTTTGCCTTCAGTGGGGGATCAATTTTGGCAAGCTTTGCTGCATGGGCCTGCCCTTGGTGGCGTATGGCCTGCCTGCATTTTGATAGCTTTGACTTTGGGAAAGATTTTTTCTATATTTTTTTTTTGTTGTTTGTTTTAGGTATTCATGCCATGTCCCTCATATCTTGCCCCCTAAATTGTCTCTTCCTCCTTGACTTTTTCCCCTGCTTTTGCAACATCTGTGAGCTTAGTTTTGGCATCTTTTGGTCCTTTGCACTGCACCTGATATAAACCCAGGCCATTTTCTTAGAGTCACTCAATTTCCCATTTTTGTTTTTTCTCCTCCAATTGCAATTCCTTCGATGGCGTCCTCCATTCCAGCGTGTTTGTAGGTCCTTCTTTTCTGTTTTGGCCTTCAGTGGGGATCAATTTTGGCAAGCTTTGCTGCATGTGCCTGCCCTTGCTGGCGTATGGCCTGCCTGCATATTGATGGCTTTGACTTTGGGAAAGTTTTTTTTTTTTTTTTTTCTTTTTTGTTTTAAGTATTCATGCCATGTCCCCTCATATCTTGCCCCCCAAGTTGTGTCTTCCTCCTTGACTTTTTCCCCTGCTTTTGCAACATCTGTGAGCCTAATTTTGGCACCTTTTGGTCCTTTGCAATGCAGCTGATTTCCTCACAGCCTATTTTTTGTAGAGACTAAAATTCCCGATTTTCTGCTTTTTTCAATTGCATTTCATTTGAACCTATCTCCTTTCCAGAGTGTTTGTAAGCCTTTCTTTTGGGGATTCGCAAGATTCCTTTTCCCTTCCCGAAAGGAAATTTCATTTCCTTTCGGGAAGTGAAAAGGAATCTTGCGATTTCAATGGGGACCAATAGAGGAAATCTTTGGTGCATTTCCCTGCACTTGATGGCAGGCCATGCCTTTGATGGCTTTGACTTTGGGGAAAGATTTTTTTCTTTTTTTGGTTGTTTTCTGAAGTGTTCATGCCATG
The DNA here is from genome assembly GCA_021963965.1 of Artemisiospiza belli. Classification (NCBI taxonomy): domain Eukaryota; kingdom Metazoa; phylum Chordata; class Aves; order Passeriformes; family Passerellidae; genus Artemisiospiza; species Artemisiospiza belli. The sequence goes on along the minus strand of JAKDEW010000467.1, from coordinate 110,187 downwards.
TCCCTCATATCTTGCCCCCTGAGTTGTGTCTTCCTCCTTGACTTTTTCCCCTGCTTTTGCAACATCTGTGAGCTTAGTTTTGGCATCTTTTGGTCGTTTGCACTGCACCTGCTGAAACCCCAGGCCACTTTCTAAGAGACATTAAATTTCCCAAATTTTCTTTTTTTTCTCCTCCATTGCAATTCCTTTGATGGTGTCTCCATTCCAGCGTGTTTGTAGGTCCTTCTTTTCTGTTTTGGCCTTCAGTGGGGATCAATTTTGGCAAGCTTTGCTGCATGTGCTGCCCTTGGTGGCGTATGGCCTGCCTGCATTTTGATGGCTTTGACTTTGGGAAAGATTTTTTTTTTTTTTTTTCTTTTTGTTTTAAGTATTCATGCCATGTCCCTCATATCTTGCCCTCTTAGTTGTGTCCTTCCTCCTTGACTTTTTCCCCTGCTTTTGCAACATCTGTGAGCTTAGTTTTTGCATCTTTTGGTCCTTTGCACTGCGCCGGATATAAACCCAGGCCATTTTCATAGAGTCACTAAATTTCCCAAATTTTCTTTTTTTCTCCTCCAATTGCAATTCCTTTGATGTTGACTCCTTTTCAGCGTGTTTGTAGGTCCTTCTTTTCTGTTTTGGCCTTCAGTGGGGATCAATTTTGGCAAGCTTTGCTGCATGTGCCTGCCCTTGGTGGCGTATGGCCTGCCTGCATTTTGATAGCTTTGACTTTGGGAAAGATTTTTTCTATTTTTTTTTTTTGTTGTTTGTTTTAAGTATTCATGCCATGTCCTTCATATCTTGCCCCCTAAGTTGTGTCTTCCTCCTTGACTTTTTCCCCAGCTTTTGCAACATCTGTGAGCTTAGTTTTGGCATCTTTTGGTCCTTTGCACTGCACCTGCTAAAACCCCAGGCCACTTTCTAAGAGACATTAAATTTCCCAAATTTTCTTTTTTTCTCCTCCAATTGCAATTCCTTTGATGGTGTCTCCATTCCAGCGTGTTTGTAGGTCCTTCTTTTCTGTTTTGGCCTTCAGTGGGGATCAATTTTGGCAAGCTTTGCTGCAAGGGCCTGCCCTTGGTGGCATATGGCCTGCCTGCATTTTGATGGCTTTGACTTTGGGAAAGATTTTTTTTTTTTTTTTTTCTTTTTTGTTTTAAAGTATTCATGCCATGTCCCTCATATCTTGCCCCCTAAGTTGTGTCTTCCTCCTTGACTTTTTCCCCTGCTTTTGCAACATCTGTGAGCTTAGTTTTGGCATCTTTTGGTCCTTTGCACTGCGCCGGATATAAACCCAGCGCATTTTCATAGAGTCACTAAATTTCCCAAATTTTCTTTTTTTCTCCTCCAATTGCAATTCCTTTGATGTTGACTCCTTTTCAGCGTGTTTGTAGGTCCTTCTTTTCTGTTTTGGCCTTCAGTGGGATCAATTTTGGCAAGCTTTGCTGCATGGGCCTGCCCTTGGTGGCGTATGGCCTGCCTGCATTTTGATAGCTTTGACTTTGGGAAAGATTTTTTCTATTTTTTTTTTTGTTGTTTGTTTTAAGTATTCATGCCATGTTTTTCATATCATGCCCCCCTAAGTTGTGTCTTCCTCCTTGACTTTTTCCCCAGCTTTTGCAACATCTGTGAGCTTAGTTTTGGCATCTTTTTGGTCCTTTGCACTGCACCTGATAAAACCCCGGGCCATTTTCTTAGAGTCACTAAATTTCCCAAATTTTCTTTTTTTCTCCTCCAATTGCAATTCCTTTGATGTTGTCTCCATTCCAGCGTGTTTGCAAGTCCTTCTTTTCTGTTTTTGGCCTTCAGTGGGGATCAATTTTGGCAAGCTTTGCTGCATGGGCCTGCCCTTGGTGGCGTATGGCCTTCCTTCAATTGATGGCTTTAACTTGGGAAAGATTTTTTCTTTTTTTTTTTTTTTTTGTTTTAAATATTCATGCCATGTCCCTCATATCTTGCCCCCCTAAGTTGTGTCTTCCTCCTTGACTTTTTCCCCTGCTTTTGCAACATCTGTGAGCTTAGTTTTGGCATCTTTTGGTCCTTTGCACTGCACCTGATATAAACCCAGGCCATTTTCTTAGAGTCATTAAATTACCCATTTTTTTTTTTTCTCCTCCAATTGCAATTCCTTTGATGGTGTCTCCATTCCAGCGTGTTTGTAGGTCCTTCTTTTCGGTTTTTGGCCTTCAGTGGGGATCAATTTTGGCAAGCTTTGCTGCATGTGCCTGCCCTTGGTGGCGTATGGCCTGCCTGCATTTTGATGGCTTTGACTTTGGGGAAAGTTTTTTTTTTTTTTTTTTTTTTTGTTTTAGGTATTCATGCCATGTCCCTCATATCTTGCCCCCTAAGTTGTGTCTTCCTCCTTGACTTTTTTCCCCCTGCTTTTGCAACATCTGTGAGCTTAGTTTTGGCATCTTTGGTCGTTTGCACTGCACCTGCTAAAACCCCAGGCCACTTTCTAAGAGACATTAAATTTCCCCAAATTTTCTTTTTTTCTCCTCCAATTGCAATTCCTTTGATGGTGTCTCCGTTCCAGCGTGTTTGTAGGTCCTTCTTTTCTGTTTTGGCCTTCAGTGGGGATCAATTTTGGCAAGCTTTGCTGCAAGTGCCTGCCCTTGGTGGCGTATGGCCTGCCTGCATTTTGATGGCTTTGACTTTGGGAAAGATTTTTAATTTTTTTTTCAATTTTGTTTTAAGTATTCATGCCATGTCCCTCATATCTTGCCCCCTAAGTTGTGTCTTCCTCCTTGACTTTTTCCCCCAGCTTTTGCAACATCTGTGAGCTTAGTTTTGGCACCTTTTGGTCATTTGCAATGCAGCTGATTTCCTCACAGCCTATTTTTTGAAGAGTCTAATATTCCCGATTTTCTGCTTTTTTCAATTGCATTTCATTTGAACCTATCTCCTTTCCAGAGTGTTTGTAAGCCTTTCTTTTGGGATTCGCAAGATTCCTTTTCCCTTCCCGAAAGGAAATTTCATTTCCTTTCGGGAAGGGAAAAGGAATCTTGCGATTTCAATGGGGACCAAGAGAGGAATCTTTGGTGCATGTCCCTGCACTTGATGGCAGGCCATGCCTTTTGATGGCTTTGACTTTGGGAAAGATTTTTTTTCTTTTTTTGGTTGTTTTCTGAAGTGTTCATGCCATGTCCCTCATATCTTGCCCCCTAAGTTGTGTCTTCCTCCTTGACTTTTTCCCCTGCTTTTGCAACATCTGTGAGCTTAGTTTTGGCATCTTTGGTCCTTTGCACTGCACATGATATACTGCCAGGCCATTTTCTTAGAGTCACTAAATTTCAGAAATTTTCTTTTTTTCTCCTCCAATTGCAATTCCTTTGATGTTGACTCCTTTCCAGCGTGTTTGTAGGTCCTTCTTTTCTGTTTTGGCCTTCAGTGGGGATCAATTTTGGCAAGCTTTGCTGCATGTGCCTGCCCTTGGTGGCGTATGGCCTGCCTGCATTTTGATGGCTTTGACTTTGGGAAAGATTTTTCTCTTTTTTTTCTTTTTTGTTTTAAGTATTCATGCCATGTCCCTCATATCTTGCTCCCTAAGTCCTGTCTTCCTCCTGACTTTTTCCCCTGCTTTTGCAACATCTGTGAGCTTAGTTTTGGCACCTTTTGGTCCTTTGCAATGCAGCTGATTTCCTCACAGCCTATTTTTTGTAGAGACTAAAATTCCCGATTTTCTGCTTTTTTCAATTGCATTTCATTTGAACCTATCTCCTTTCCAGAGTGTTTGTAAGCCTTTCTTTTGGGATTCGCAAGATTCCTTTTCCCTTCCCGAAAGGAAATTTCATTTCCTTTCGGGAAGGGAAAAGGAATCTTGCGATTTTCAATGGGGACCAATAGAGGAATCTTTGGTGCATGTCCCTGCACTTGATGGCAGGCCATGCCTTTTGATGGCTTTGACTTTGGGAAAGATTTTTTTTCTATTTTTGGTTGTTTTCTGAAGTGTTCATGCCATGTCCCTCATATCTTGCCCCCTAAGTTGTGTCTTCCTCCTTGACTTTTTTCCCCATGCTTTTGCAACATCTGTGAGCTTAGTTTTGGCATCTTTTGGTCCTTTGCACTGCGCCGGATATAAACCCAGGCCATTTTCATAGAGTCCACTAAATTTCCCAAATTTTCTTTTTTCTCCTCCAATTGCAATTCCTTTGATGTTGACTCCTTTTCAGCGTGTTTGTAGGTCCTTCTTTTCTGTTTTTTGCCTTCAGTGGGGATCAATTTTGGCAAGCTTTGCTGCATGGGCCTGCCCTTGGTGGCGTATGGCCTGCCTGCATTTTGATAGCTTTGACTTGGGAAAAGATTTTTTCTATATTTTTTTTTTGTTGTTTGTTTTAGGTATTCATGCCATGTCCCTCATATCTTGCCCCCTAAATTGTCTCTTCCTCCTTGACTTTTTCCCCTGCTTTTGCAACATCTGTGAGCTTAGTTTTGGCATCTTTTGGTCCTTTGCACTGCACCTGATATAAACCCAGGCCATTTTCTTAGAGTCACTCAATTTCCCATTTTTGTTTTTTCTCCTCCAATTGCAATTCCTTCGATGGCGTCTCCATTCCAGCGTGTTTGTAGGTCCTTCTTTTCTGTTTTGGCCTTCAGTGGGGATCAATTTTGGCAAGCTTTGCTGCATGTGCCTGCCCTTGGTGGCGTATGGCCTGCCTGCATATTGATGGCTTTGACTTTGGGAAAGTTTTTTTTTTTTTTTTTCTTTTTTGTTTTAAGTATTCATGCCATGTCCCTCATATCTTGCCCCCCAAGGTTGTGTCTTCCTCCTTGACTTTTTCCCCTGCTTTTGCAACATCTGTGAGCTTAGTTTTGGCACCTTTTGGTCCTTTGCAATGCAGCTGATTTCCTCTCAGCCTATTTTTTGTAGAGACTAAAATTCCCGATTTTCTGCTTTTTTCAATTGCATTTCATTTGAACCTATCTCCTTTCCAGAGTGTTTGTAAGCCTTTCTTTTGGGATTCGCAAGATTCCTTTTCCCTTCCCGAAAGGAAATTTCATTTCCTTTCGGGAAGTGAAAAGGAATCTTGCGATTTCAATGGGGACCAATAGAGGAATCTTTGGTGCATTTCCCTGCACTTGATGGCAGGCCATGCCTTTGATGGCTTTGACTTTGGGAAAGATTTTTTTCTTTTTTTGGTTGTTTTCTGAAGTGTTCATGCCATGTCCCTCATATCTTGCCCCCTGAGTTGTGTCTTCCTCCTTGACTTTTTTCCCCTGATTTTGCAACATCTGTGAGCTTAGTTTTGGCATCTTTTGGTCCTTTGCACTGCACCTGCTAAAACCCCAGGCCACTTTCTAAGAGACATTAAATTTCCCAAATTTTCTTTTTTTCTCCTCCAATTGCAATTCCTTTGATGGTGTCTCCATTCCAGCGTGTTTGTAGGTCCTTCTTTTCTGTTTTGGCCTTCAGTGGGGGATCAATTTTGGCAAGCTTTGCTGCATGTGCCTGCCCTTGGTGGCGTTATGGCCTGCCTGCATTTTGATGGCTTTGACTTTGGGAAAGATTTTTTCTCTTTTTTTCTTTTTTGTTTTAAGTATTCATGCCATGTCCCTCATATCTTGCCCCCTAAGTTGTGTCTTCCTCCTTCACTTTTTCCCCTGCTTTTGCAACATCTGTGAGCTTTGTTTTGGAACCTTTTGGTCCTTTGCAATGCACCTGACATAAACCAAGGCCATTTCCTTAGAGTCAATAAATTTCCAAAATTTTCTTTTTTTCTCCTCCATTTGAGATTCCTTTGATGTTGTCTCCATTCCAGCGTGTTTGTAGGTCCTTCTTTTCTGTTTTGGCCTTCAGTGGGGGAACAATTTTGGAAAGCTTTGCTGCATGTGCCTGCCCCTTGCTGGCATATGGCCTGCCTGCATTTTGATGGCTTTGACTTTAGGAAAGATTTTTTCTATTTTTTTTTTTTTGTTTGTTTTAAGTATTCATGCCATGTCCTTCATATCTTGCCCCCTAAGTTCTGTCTTCCTCCTTGACTTTTTCCCCTGCTTTTGCAACATCTGTGAGCTGAGTTTTGGCACCTTTTGGTCCTTTGCAATGCAGCTGATTTCCTCACAGCCTATTTTTTGAAGAGACTAAAATTCCCGATTTTCTGCTTTTTTCAATTGTATTTCATTTGAACCTATCTCCTTTCCAGAGTGTTTGTAAGCCTTTCTTTTGGGATTCGCAAGATTCCTTTTCACTTCCCGAAAGGAAATTGAAATTTCCTTTCGGGAAGGGAAAAGGAATCTTGCGATTTCAATGGGGAACCAATAGAGGAATCTTTGGTGCATGTCCCTGCACTTGATGGCAGGCCATGCCTTTTGATGGCTTTGACTTTGGGAAAGATTTTTTTCTATTTTTGGTTGTTTTCTGAAGTGTTCATGCCATGTCCCTCATATCTTGCCCCCTAAGTTGTGTCTTCCTCCTTGACTTTTTCCCATGCTTTTGCAACATCTGTGAGCTTAGTTTTGGCATCTTTTGGTCCTTTGCACTGCGCCGGATATAAACCCAGGCCATTTTCATAGAGTCACTAAATTTCCCAAATTTTCTTTTTTCTCCTCCAATTGCAATTCCTTTGATGTTGACTCCTTTTCAGCGTGTTTGTAGGTCCTTCTTTTCGGTTTTTGCCTTCAGTGGGGATCAATTTTGGCAAGCTTTGCTGCATGGGCCCTGCCCTTGGTGGCGTATGGCCCTGCCTGCATTTTGATAGCTTTGACGTTGGGAAAGATTTTTTCTATTTTTTTTTTTTGTTGTTTGTTTTAAGTATTCATGCCATGTCCTTCATATCTTGCCCCCTAAGTTGTGTCTTCCTCCTTGACTTTTTCCCTGCTTTTGCAACATCTGTGAGCTTAGTTTTGGCACCTTTTGGTCCTTTGCAATGCAGCTGATTTCCTCACAGCCTATTTTTTGTAGAGACTAAAATTCCCGATTTTTCTGCTTTTTTCAATTGCATTTCATTTCAACCCTATCTCCTTTCTAGAGTGTTTGTAAGCCTTTCTTTTGGGATTCGCAATATTCCTTTTCCCTTCCCGAAAGGAAATTTCATTTCCTTTCGGGAAGTGAAAAGGAATCTTGCGATTTCAATGGGGACCAATAGAGGAATCTTTGGTGCATGTCCCTGCACTTGATGGCAGGCCATGCCTTTGATGGCTTTGACTTTGGGAAAGATTTTTTTCTTTTTTTGGTTGTTTTCTGAAGTGTTCATGCCATGTCCCCTCATATCTTGCCCCCCTGAGTTGTGTCTTCCTCCTTGACTTTTTCCCCTGCTTTTGCAACATCTGTGAGCTTAGTTTTGGCATCTTTTGGTCCTTTGCACTGCGCCGGATATAAACCCAGGCCATTTTCATAGAGTCACTAAATTTCCAAAATTTTCTTTTTTTCTCCTCCAATTGCAATTCCTTTGATGTTGACTCCTTTTCAGCGTGTTTGTAGGTCCTTCTTTTCTGTTTTGGCCTTCAGTGGGGATCAATTTTGGCAAGCTTTGCTGCATGGGCCGGCCCTTGGTGGCGTATGGCCTGCCTGCATTTTGATAGCTTTGACTTTTGGGGAAAGATTTTTTCTATTTTTTTTTTTTTGTTGTTTGTTTTAAGTATTCATGCCATGTCCTTCATATCTTGCCCCCTAAGTTGTGTCTTCCTCCTTGACTTTTTCCCCAGCTTTTGCAACATCTGTGAGCTTAGTTTTGGCACCTTTTGGTCCTTTGCACTGCACCTGATAAAACCCCGGGCCATTTTCTTAGAGTCACTAAATTTCCCCAAATTTTCTTTTTTTCTCCTCCAATTGCAATTCCTTTGATGTTGTCTCCATTCCAGCGTGTCTGCAAGTCCTTCTTTTCTGTTTTGGCCTTCAGTGGGGATCAATTTTGGCAAGCTTTTCTGCATGTGCCTGCCCTTGGTGGCGAATGGCCTGCCTGCATTTTGATGGCTTTGACTTTGGGAAAATTTTTTTTTTTTTTTTTTTTTTTTGTTTTAGGTATTCATGCCATGTCCCTCATATCTTGCCCCCTAAGTTGTGTCTTCCTCCTTGACTTTTTCCCCTGCTTTTGCAACATCTGTGAGCTTAGTTTTGGCATCTTTTGGTCCTTTGCACTGCACCCTGCTAAAACGAGTCACTAAATTTCCCAAATTTTCTTTTTTTCTCCTCCAATTGCAATTCCTTTGATGGTGTCTCCGTTCCAGCGTGTTTGTAGGTCCTTCTTTTCTGTTTTGGCCTTCAGTGGGGATCAATTTTGGCAAGCTTTGCTGCAAGGGCCTGCCCTTGGTGGCGTATGGCCTGCCTGCATTTTGATGGCTTTGACTTTGGGAAAGATTTTTTCTTTTTTTTTTTTAATTTTTTTAAGTATTCATGCCATGTCCCTCATATCTTGCCCCCTAAGTTGTGTCTTCCTCCTTCACTTTTTCCCCTGCTATTGCAACATCTGTGAGCTTTGTTTTGGAACCTTTTGGTCCTTTGCAATGCACCTGACATAAACCAAGGCCATTTCCTTAGAGTCAATAAATTTCCAAAATTTTCTTTTTTTCTCCTCCATTTGAGATTCCTTTGATGTTGTCTCCATTCCAGCGTGTTTGTAGGTCCTTCTTTTCTGTTTTGGCCTTCAGTGGGGAACAATTTTGGAAAGCTTTGCTGCATGTGCCTGCCCTTGCTGGCATATGGCCTGCCTGCATTTTGATGGCTTTGACTTTAGGAAAGATTTTTTCTATTTTTTTTTTTTTGTTTGTTTTAAGTATTCATGCCATGTCCTTCATATCTTGCCCCCTAAGTTCTGTCTTCCTCCTTGACTTTTTCCCCTGCTTTTGCAACATCTGTGAGCTTAGTTTTGGCACCTTTTGGTCCTTTGCAATGCAGCTGATTTCCTCACAGCCTATTTTTTGAAGAGACTAAAATTCTCAATTTTCTGCTTTTTTCAATTGCATTTCATTTGAACCTATCTCCTTTCCAGAGTGTTTGTAAGCCTTTCTTTTGGGATTCGCAAGATTCCTTTTCACTTCCCGAAAGGAAATGAAATTTCCTTTCGGGAAGGGAAAAGGAATCTTGCGATTTCAATGGGGACCAATAGAGGAATCTTTGGTGCATGTCCCTGCACTTGATGGCAGGCCATGCCTTTTGATGGCTTTGACTTTGGGAAAGATTTTTTTCTATTTTTGGTTGTTTTCTGAAGTGTTCATGCCATGTCCCTCATATCTTGCCCCCTAAGTTGTGTCTTCCTCCTTGACTTTTTCCCATGCTTTTGCAACATCTGTGAGCTTAGTTTTGGCATCTTTTGGTCCTTTGCACTGCGCCGGATATAAACCCAGGCCATTTTCATAGAGTCACTAAATTTCCCAAATTTTCTTTTTTCTCCTCCAATTGCAATTCCTTTGATGTTGACTCCTTTTCAGCGTGTTTGTAGGTCCTTCTTTTCGGTTTTTGCCTTCAGTGGGGATCAATTTTGGCAAGCTTTGCTGCATGGGCCTGCCCTTGGTGGCGTATGGCCTGCCTGCATTTTGATAGCTTTGACGTTGGGAAAGATTTTTTCTATTTTTTTTTTTTTGTTGTTTGTTTTAAGTATTCATGCCATGTCCTTCATATCTTGCCCCCTAAGTTGTGTCTTCCTCCTTGACTTTTTCCCCAGCTTTTGCAACATCTGTGAGCTTAGTTTTGGCACCTTTTGGTCCTTTGCAATGCAGCTGATTTCCTCACAGCCTATTTTTTGAAGAGACTAAAATTCCCGATTTTCTGCTTTTTTCAATTGCATTTCATTTCAACCTATCTCCTTTCTAGAGTGTTTGTAAGCCTTTCTTTTGGGATTCGCAATATTCCTTTTTCCTTCCCGAAAGGAAATTTCATTTCCTTTCGGGAAGTGAAAAGGAATCTTGCGATTTCAATGGGGACCAATAGAGGAATCTTTGGTGCATGTCCCTGCACTTGATGGCAGGCCATGCCTTTGATGGCTTTGACTTTGGGAAAGATTTTTTTCTTTTTTTGGTTGTTTTCTGAAGTGTTCATGCCATGTCCCTCATATCTTGCCCCCTGAGTTGTGTCTTCCTCCTTGACTTTTTCCCCTGCTTTTGCAACATCTGTGAGCTTAGTTTTGGCATCTTTTGGTCCTTTGCACTGCGCCGGATATAAACCCAGGCCATTTTCATAGAGTCACTAAATTTCCAAAATTTTCTTTTTTTCTCCTCCAATTGCAATTCCTTTGATGTTGACTCCTTTTCAGCGTGTTTGTAGGTCCTTCTTTTCTGTTTTGGCCTTCAGTGGGGATCAATTTTGGCAAGCTTTGCTGCATGGGCCGGCCCTTGGTGGCGTATGGCCTGCCTGCATTTTGATAGCTTTGACTTTGGGAAAGATTTTTTCTATTTTTTTTTTTTTGTTGTTTGTTTTAAGTATTCATGCCATGTCCTTCATATCTTGCCCCCTAAGTTGTGTCTTCCTCCTTGACTTTTTCCCCAGCTTTTGCAACATCTGTGAGCTTAGTTTTGGCACCTTTTGGTCCTTTGCACTGCACCTGATAAAACCCCGGGCCATTTTCTTAGAGTCACTAAATTTCCCAAATTTTCTTTTTTTCTCCTCCAATTGCAATTCCTTTGATGTTGTCTCCATTCCAGCGTGTCTGCAAGTCCTTCTTTTCTGTTTTGGCCTTCAGTGGGGATCAATTTTGGCAAGCTTTTCTGCATGTGCCTGCCCTTGGTGGCGAATGGCCTGCCTGCATTTTGATGGCTTTGACTTTGGGAAAATTTTTTTTTTTTTTTTTTTTTTTGTTTTAGGTATTCATGCCATGTCCCTCATATCTTGCCCCCTAAGTTGTGTCTTCCTCCTTGACTTTTTCCCCTGCTTTTGCAACATCTGTGAGCTTAGTTTTGGCATCTTTTGGTCCTTTGCACTGCACCTGCTAAAACCCCAGGCCACTATCTAAGAGTCACTAAATTTCCCAAATTTTCTTTTTTTCTCCTCCAATTGCAATTCCTTTGATGGTGTCTCCGTTCCAGCGTGTTTGTAGGTCCTTCTTTTCTGTTTTGGCCTTCAGTGGGGATCAATTTTGGCAAGCTTTGCTGCAAGGGCCTGCCCTTGGTGGCGTATGGCCTGCCTGCATTTTGATGGCTTTGACTTTGGGAAAGATTTTTTCTTTTTTTTTTCTTTTTTGTTTTAAGTATTCATGCCATGTCCCTCATATCTTGCCCCCTATGTTGTGTCTTCCTCCTTCACTTTTTCCCCTGCTTTTGCAACATCTGTGAGCTTAGTTTTGGCACCTTTTGGTCCTTTGCAATGCAGCTGATTTCCTCACAGCCTATTTTTTGAAGAGTCTAATATTCCCGATTTTCTGCTATTTTCAATTGCATTTCATTTGAACCTATCTCCTTTCCAGAGTGTTTGTAAGCCTTTCTTTTGGGATTCGCAAGATTCCTTTTCCCTTCCCGAAAGGAAATTTCATTTCCTTTCCGGAAGGGAAAAGGAATCTTGCGATTTCAATGGGGACCAAGAGAGGAATCTTTGGTGCATGTCCCTGCACTTCATGGCAGGCTGTGCCTTTTGATGGCTTTGACGTTGGGAAAGATTTTTTTCTTTTTTTGGTTGTTTTCTTAAGTGTTCATGCCATGTCCCTCATATCTTGCCCCCTAAGTTCTGTCTTCCTCCTTGACTTTTTCCCCTGCTTTTGCAACATCTGTAAGCTTAGTTTTGGCATCTTTGGTCCTTTGCACTGCACATGATATACTGCCAGGCCATTTTCTTAGAGTCACTAAATTTCCCAAATTTTCTTTTTTTCTCCTCCAATTGCAATTCCTTTGATGTTGACTCCTTTCCAGCGTGTTTGTAGGTCCTTCTTTTCTGTTTTGGCCTTCAGTGGGGATCAATTTTGGCAAGCTTTGCTGCATGTGCCTGCCCTTGGTGGCGTATGGCCTGCCTGCATTTTGATGGCTTTGACTTTGGGAAAGATTTTTTCTCTTTTTTTTCTTTATTGTTTTAAGTATTCATGCCATGTCCCTCATATCTTGCCCCCTAAATTGTGTCTCCCTCCTTCACTTTTTCCCCTGCTTTTGCAACATTTGTGAGCTTAGTTTTGGCACCTTTTGGTCCTTTGCAATGCACCTGACATAAACCAAGGCCATTTTCTTAGAGTCAATAAATTTCCAAAATTTTCTTTTTTTCTCCTCCATTTGAGATTCCTTTGATGTTGTCTCCATTCCAGCGTGTTTGTAAGTCCTTCTTTTCTCTTTTGGCCTTCAGTGGGGAACAATTTTGGAAAGCTTTGCTGCATGTGCCTGCCCTTGGTGGCATATGGCCTGCCTGCATTTTGATGGCTTTGACTTTGGGAAAGATTTTTTCTATTTTTTTTTTTGTTTGTTTGTTTTAAGTATTCATGCCATGTCCTTCATATCTTGCCCCCTAAGTTGTGTCTTCCTCCTTCACTTTTTCCCCTGCTTTTGCAACATCTGTGAGCTTAGTTTTGGCACCTTTTGGTCCTTTGCAATGCAGCTGATTTCCTCACAGCCTATTTTTTGTAGAGACTAAAATTCCCGATTTTCTGCTTTTTTCAATTCCATTTCATTTGAACCTATCTCCTTTCCAGAGTGTTTGTAAGCCTTTCTTTTGGGATTCGCAAGATTCCTTTTCCCTTCCCGAAAGGAAATTTCATTTCCTTTCCGGAAGGGAAAAGGAATCTTGCGATTTCAATGGGGACCAATAGAGGAATCTTTGGTGCATGTCCCTGCACTTGATGGCAGGCCATGCCTTTGATGGCTTTGACTTTGGGAAAGATTTTTTTCTTTTTTTGGTTGTTTTCTGAAGTGTTCATGCCATGTCCCTCATATCTTGCCCCCTAAGATGTGTCTTCCTCCTTGACTTTTTCCCCTGCTTTTGCAACATCTGTGAGCTTAGTTTTGGCATCTTTTGGTCCTTTGCACTGCGCTTGATAAAACCCCGGGCCATTTTCTTAGAGTCACTAAATTTCCCAAATTTTCTTTTTTTCTCCTCCAATTGCAATTCCTTTGATGTTGTCTCCATTCCAGCATGTTTGCAAGTCCTTCTTTTCTGTTTTGGCCTTCAGTGGGGATCAATGTTGGCAAGCTTTGCTGCATGTGCCTGCCCTTGGTGGCGTATGGCCTGCCTGCATTTTGATGGCTTTGACTTTGGGAAAGATTTTTTCTATTTTTTTTTTTGTTGTTGTTTGTTTTAAGTATTCATGCCATGTCCTTCATATCTTGCCCCCTAAGTTGTGTCTTCCTCCTTGACTTTTTCCCCAGCTTTTGCAACATCTGTGAGCTTAGTTTTGGCACCTTTTGGTCCTTTGCACTGCACCTGATAAAACCCCGGGCCATTTTCTTAGAGTCACTAAATTTCCCAAATTTTCTTTTTTTCTCCTCCATTTGCAATTCCTTTGATGTTGTCTCCATTCCAGCGTGTTTGCAAGTCCTTCTTTTCTGTTTTGGCCTTCAGTGGGGATCAATTTTGGCAAGCTTTTCTGCATGTGCCTGCCCTTGGTGGCGAATGGCCTGCCTGCATTTTGATGGCTTTGACTTTGGGAAAGATTTTTTCTTTTTTTTTTCTTTTTTGTTTTAAGTATTCATGCCATGTCCCTCATATCTTGCCCCCTAAGTTGTGTCTTCCTCCTTGACTTTTTCCCCTGCTTTTGCAACATCTGTGAGCTTAGTTTTGGCACCTTTTGATCCTTTGCAATGCAGCTGATTTCCTCACAGCCTATTTTTTGAAGAGTCTAATATTCCCGATTTTCTGCTATTTTCAATTGCATTTCATTTGAACCTATCTCCTTTCCAGAGTGTTTGTAAGCCTTTCTTTTGGGATTCGCAAGATTCCTTTTCCCTTCCCGAAAGGAAATTTCATTTCCTTTCCGGAAGGGAAAAGGAATCTTGCGATTTCAATGGGGACCAAGAGAGGAATCTTTGGTGCATGTCCCTGCACTTGATGGCAGGCCGTGCCTTTTGATGGCTTTGACGTTGGGAAAGATTTTTTTCTTTTTTTGGTTGTTTTCTGAAGTGTTCATGCCATGTCCCTCATATCTTGCCCCCTAAGTTGTGTCTTCCTCCTTGACTTTTTCCCCTGCTTTTGCAACATCTGTAAGCTTAGTTTTGGCACCTTTTGGTCCTTTGCACTGCACCTGATAAAACCCCGGGCCATTTTCTTACAGTCACCAAGTTTCACAAATTTTCTTTTTTTCTCCTCCAATCGCAATTCCTTTGATGTTGTCTCCATTCCAGCGTGTTTGGTAGTCCTTCTTTTCAGCTTTGGCCTTCAGTAGGGATCAATTTTGGCAAGCTTTGCTGCATGGGCCTGCCTTTGGTGGCGTATGGCCTGCCTGCATTTTGATGGCTTTGACTTTGGGAAAGATTTTTTCTTTTTTTTTTCTTTTTTGTGTTAAGTATTCATGCCATGTCCCTCATATCTTGCCCCCTAAGTTCTGTCTTCCTCCTTGACTTTTTCCCCTGCTTTTGCAACATTTGTGAGCTTAGTTTTAGCACCTTTTGGTCCTTTGCAATGCACCTGATAAAACCCCAGGCCATTTTCTTAGAGTCACTAAATTTCCAAAATTTTCTTTTTTTCTCCTCCAATTGCAATTCCTTTGATGTTGACTCCTTTCCAGCGTGTGTGTAAGTCCATACTTTCTGTTTTGCCTTCAGTGGGGATTAATTTTGGCAAGCTTTGCTGCATGTGCCTGCCCTTGGTGGCGTATGGCCTGCCTGCATTTTGATGGCTTTGACTTTGGGAAAGATTTTTTCTTTTTTTTTTTTATTATTTTAAGTATTCATGCCATGTCCCTCATATCTTGCCCCCTAAGTTGTGTCTTCCTCCTTGACTTTTTCCCCTGCTTTTGCAACATCTGTGAGCTTAGATTTGGCACCTTTTGGTCCTTTGCACTGCACCTGATATAAACCCAGGCCATTTTCTTAGAGTCACTAAATTTCCAAAATTTTCTTTTTTTCTGCTCCAATTGCAAATCCTTTGATGTTGACACCTTTCCAGCGTGTTTGTAAGTCCTTCTTTTCTGTTTTGGCCTTCAGTGGGGATCAATTTTGGCAAGCTTTGCTGCATGTGCCTGCCCTTGGTGGCGTATGGCCTGCCTGCATTTTGATGGCTTTGACTTTGGGAAAGATTTTTTCTTTTTTTTTTTTTATTATTGTAAGTATTCATGCCATGTCCCTCATATCTTGCCCCCTAAGTTGTGTCTTCCTCCTTGACTTTTTCTCCTGCTTTTGCAACATCTGTGAGCTTAGTTTTTGCATCTTTTGGTCCTTTGCACTGCACCTGATATAAACCCAGGCCATTTTCTTAGAGTCACTAAATTTCCAAAATTTTCTCTTTTTCTCCTCCAATTGCAATTCCTTTGATGTTGATAGTTTTCCAGCGTGTTGGTAGGTCCTTTTTTCTGTTCTGGCCTTCAGTGGGGATCAATTTTGGCAAGCTTTGCTGAATGTGCCTGCCCTTGGTGGCGTATAGCCTGCCTGCATTTTGATGGCTTTGAATTTGGGAAATATTTTTTTCTTTTTTTTTTTTTATAATTTTAAGTATTCATGCCATGTCCCTCATATCTTGCCCCCTAAGTTGTGTCTTCCTCCTTGACTTTTTCTCCTGCTTTTGCAAAATCTGTGAGCTTAGTTTTGGCATCTTTTGGTCATTTGCACTGCACCTGATATAAACCCAGGCCATTTTCTTAGAATCACTAACTTACCCAAATTTTCTTTTTTTCTCAGAGAAATTGAATTCCTTTCCTGTTTTCTCCATTCCAGCGTGTTTGCAAGTCCTTCTTTTCTGTTTTGGCCTTCAGTGGGGATCATTTTTTGCAAGTTTGCTGCATGTTCCTGCCCTTGGTGGCGTATGGCCTGCCTGCATTTTGATGGCTTTGACTTTGGGAAAGATTTTTTGTTTTCTTTTTTTTTTTTTGTTTTAAGTATTCATGCCATGTCCCTCATATCTTGCCCCCTAAGTTGTGTCTTCCTCCTTGACTTTTTCCCCTGCTTTTGCAACATCTGTGAGCTTAGTTTTGGCATCTTTTGGTCCTTTGCAATGCACCTGATATAAACCCAGGCCAATTACTTTGAGTCACTATATTTCCCAAATTTTCTTTTTTTCTCCTCCAATTGCAAATCCTTTGATGTTCTCTCCATTCCTGCGTGTTTGGAGGTCCTTTTTCCTGTTTTGGCCTTCAGTGGGGATCAATTTTGGCAAGCTTTGCTGCATGTGCCTGCCCTTGGTGGCATATGGCCTGCCTGCATTTTGATGGCTTTGACTTTGGGAAAGATTTTTTCTTGTTTTTTTTTTTTTATTATTTGAAGTATTCATGCCATGTCTCTCATATCTTGCCCCCTAAGTTGTGTCTTCCTCCTTGACTTTTTCCCCTGCTTTTGCAATATCTGTGAGCTTAGTTTTTGCACCTTTTGGTCCTTTGCACTGCACCTGATATAAACCCAGGCCATTTTCTTAGAGTCACTAAATTTCCAAAATTTTCTTTTTTTCTGCTCCAATTGCAATTCCTTTGATGTTGACTCCTTTCCAGCGTGTTTGTAAGTCCTTCTTTTCTGTTTTGGCCTTCAGTGGGGATCAATTTTGGCAAGCTTTGCTGCATGTGCCTGCCCTTGGTGGCGTATGGCCTGCCTGCATTTTGATGGCTTTGACTTTGGGAAAGATTTTTTCTTTTTTTTTTCTTTTTTGTTTTAAGTATTCATGCCATGTCCCTCATATCTTGCCCCCTAAGTTGTGTCTTCCTCCTTGACTTTTTCCCCTGCTTTTGCAACATCTGTGAGCTTAGTTTTGGCATCTTTTGGTCGTTTGCACTGCACCTGATATAAACCCAGGCCATTTTCTTAGAGTCACTAAATTTCCAAAATTTTCTTTTTTTCTCCTCCAATTGCAATTCCTTTGATGTTGTCTCCATTCCAGCGTGTTTGCAAGTCCTTCTTTTCTCTTTGGGCCTTCAGTGGGGATCAATTTTGGCAAGCTTTGCTGCATGTGCCTGCCCTTGCTGGCCTATGGCCTGCCTGCATTTTGATGGCTTTGACTTTGGGAAAGAGTTTTTCTTTTCTTTTTTTTTTTTATTCTTTTAAGTATTCATGCCATGTCCCTCATATCTTGCCCCCTAAGTTGTGTCTTCCTCCTTGACTTTTTCCCCTGCTTTTGCAACATCTGTGAGCTTAGTTTTTGCATCTTTTGGTCCTTTGCACTTCACCTGATATAAACCCAGGCCATTTTCCTAGAGTCACTTAATTTCCAAAATTTTCTTTTCTCTCCACCAATTGCAATTCCGTTGATGCTGTCTCCATAACAGCTTTTTTGTATGTCCTTCTTTTATGTTTTGGCCTTCAGTGGGGATCAATTTTGGCAAGCTTTGCTGCATGTGCCTGCCCTTGGTGGCGTATGGCCTGCCTGCATTTTGATGGCTTTGACTTTGGGAAAGATTTTTTCTTTTTTTTTTTTTTATTATTTTAAGTATTCATGCCATGTCCCTCATATCTTACCCCCTAAGTTGTGTCTTCCTCTTTGACTTTTTCCCCTGCTTTTGCAACATCTGTGAGCTTAGTTTTTGCATCTTTTGGTCCTTTGCACTGCACCTGATATAAACCCAGGCCATTTTCACAGAATCACTAACTTACCCAAATTTTCTTTTTTTCTCAGAGAAATTGAATTCCTTTCCTGTTGTCTCCATTCCAGCGTGTCTGTAAGTCCTTCTTTTCTGTTTTGGCCTTCAGTGGGGATCAATTTTGGCAAGCTTTGCTGCATGTGCCTGCCCTTGGTGGCGTATGGCCTGCCTGCATTTTGATGGCTTTGACTTTGGGAAAGATTTTTTCTTTTTTTTTCCTTTTTGTTTTAAGTATTCATGCCATGTCCCTCATATCTTACCCCCTAAGTTGTGTCTTCCTCCTTGATTTTTTGTCCTGCTTTTGCAACATCTGTGAGCTTAGTTTTGGCATCTTTTGGTCCTTTGCAATGCACCTGATATAAACCCAGGCCAATTTCTTTGAGTCACTGTATTTCCCAAATTTTCTTTTTTTCTCCTCCAATTGCAAATCCTTTGATGTTCTCTCCATTCCAGCTTGTTTGGAGGTCCTTCGTTCCTGTTTTGGCCTTCAGTGGGGATCAATTTTGGCAAGCTTTGCTGCATGTGCCTGCCCTTGGTGGCATATGGCCCGCCTGCATTTTGATGGCTTTGACTTTGGGAAAGATTTTTTCTTTTTTTTTTTTTTTATTATTTGAAGTATTCATGCCATGTCTCTCATATCTTGCCCCCTAAGTTGTGTCTTCCTCCTTGACTTTTTCCCCTGCTTTTGCAACATCTGTGAGCTTAGTTTTTGCACCTTTTGGTCCTTTGCACTGCACCTGATATAAACCCAGGCCATTTTCTTAGAGTCACTAAATTTCCAAAATTTTCTTTTTTTCTGCTCCAAATGCAATTCCTTTGATGTTGACTCCTTTCCAGCGTGTTTGTAAGTCCTTCTTTTCTGTTTTGGCCTTCAGTGGGGATCAATTTTGGCAAGCTTTGCTGCATGTGCCTGCCCTTGCTGGCGTATGGCCTGCCTGCATTTTGATGGCTTTGACTTTGGGAAAGAGTTTTTCTTTTTTTTTTCTTTTTTGTTTTAAGTATTCATGCCATGTCCCTCATATCTTGCCCCCTAAGTTGTGTCTTCCTCCTTGACTTTTTCTCCTGCTTTTGCAACATCTGTGAGCTTAGTTTTGGCATCTTTTGGTCCTTTGCACTGCACCTGATATAAACCCAGGCCATTTTCTTAGAGTCACTAAATTTCCAAAATTTTCTTTTTTTCTCCTCCAATTGCAATTCCTTTGATGTTGACACTTTTCCAGCCTGTTGGTAGGTCCTTCTTTTCTGTTTTGGCCTTCAGTGGGGATCAATTTTGGCAAGCTTTGCTGCATGGGCCTGCCCTTGGTGGCGTATGGCCTTCCTCCATTTTGATGGCTTTGACTTTGGGAAAGATTTTTTCTTTTTTTTTTTTTTATTATTGTAAGTATTCATGCCATGTCCCTCATATCTTGCCACCTATGTTGTGTCTTCCTCCTTGACTTTTTCCCCGGCTTTTGCAACATCTGTGAGCTTAGTTTTTGCATCTTTTGGTCCTTTGCACTGCACCTGATATAAACCCAGGCCATTTTCCTAGAGTCACTAAATTTCCAAAATTTTCTTTTGTCTCCACCAATTGCAATTCCTTTGATGCTGTCTCCATTCCAGCGTGTTTGTAGGTCCTTCTTTTATGTTTTGGCCTTCAGTGGGGATCAATTTTGGCAAGCTTTGCTGCATGTGCCTGCCCTTGGTGGCGTATGGCCTGCCTGCATTTTGATGGCTTTGACTTTTGGAAAGATTTTTTCTTTTTTTTTTTTTTATTATTTTAAGTATTCATGCCATGTCCCTCATATCTTACCCCCTAAGTTGTGTCTTCCTCTTTGACTTTTTCCCCTGCTTTTGCAACATCTGTGAGCTTAGTTTTTGCATCTTTTGGTCCTTTGCACTGCACCTGATATAAACCCAGGCCATTTTCTTAGAATCACTAACTTACCCAAATTTTCTTTTTTTCTCAGAGAAATTGAATTCCTTTCCTGTTTTCTCCATTCCAGCGTGTTTGTTGGTCCTTCTTTTCTGTTTTGGCCTTCAGTGGGGATCAATTTTGGCAAGCTTTGCTGCATGTGCCTGCCCTTGGTGGCGTATGGCCTGCCTGCATTTTGATGGCTTTGACTTTGGGAAAGAATTTTTCTTTTTTTTTCCTTTTTGTTTTAAGTATTCATGCCATGTCCCTCATATCTTGCCCCCTAAGTTGTGTCTTCCTCCTTGACTTTTTCCCCTGCTTTTGCAACATCTGTGAGCTTAGTTTTGGCATCTTTTGGTCCTTTGCCATGCACCTGATATAAACCCAGGCCAATTTCTTAGAGTCACTATATTTCCCAAATTTTCTTTTTTTCTCCTCAAATTGCAAATCCTTTGATGTTCTCTCCATTCCAGCGTGTTTGGAGGTCCTTCTTTCCTGTTTTCCCTTCAGTGGGGATCAATTTTGGCAAGCTTTGCTGCATGTGCCTGCCCTTGGTGGCATATGGCCTGCCTGCATTTTGATGGCTTTGACTTTGGGAAAGATTTTTTCTTTTTTTTTTTTTTTTATTATTTGAAGTATTCATGCCATGTCCCTCATATCTTACCCCCTAAGTTGTGTCTTCCTCTTTGACTTTTTCCCCTGCTTTTGCAACATATGTGAGCTTAGTTTTTGCATCTTTTGGTCCTTTGCACTGCACCTGATATAAACCCAGGCCATTTTCCTAGAGTCACTAAATTTCCAAAATTTTCTTTTTTTCTGCTCCAATTGCAATTCCTTTGATGTTGACTCCTTTCCAGCGTGTTTGTAAGTCCTTCTTTTCTGTTTTGGCCTTCAGTGGGGATCAATGTTGGCAAGCTTTGCTGCATGTGCCTGCCCTTGGTGGCGTATGGCCTGCCTGCATTTTAGATTTTTTCTTTTTTTTTTCTTTTTTGTTTTAAGTATTCATGCCATGTCCCTCATATCTTGCCCCCTAAGTTGTGTCTTCCTCCTTGACTTTTTCCCCTGCTTTTGCAACATCTGTGAGCTTAGTTTTGGCATCTTTTGGTCCTTTGCACTGCACCTGATATAAACCCAGGCCATTTTCTTAGAGTCACTAAATTTCCAAAATTTTCTTTTTTTCTCCTCCAATTGCAATTCCTTTGATGTTGACACTTTTACAGCGTGTTGGTAGGTCCTTCTTTTCTATTTTGGCCTTCAGTGGGGATCAATTTTGGCAAGCTTTGCTGCATGTGCCTGCCCTTGGTGGCGTATGGCCTTCCTCCATTTTGATGGCTTTGACTTTGGGAAAGATTTTTTCTTTTTTTTTTTTTTATTATTGTAAGTATTCATGCCATGTCCCTCATATCTTGCCCCCTAAGTTGTGTCTTCCTCCTTCACTTTTTCCCCTGCTTTTGCAACATCTGTGAGCTTAGTTTTGGCACCTTTTGGTCCTTTGCAATGCAGCTGATTTCCTCACAGCCTTTTTTTTGAAGAGACTAAAATTCCCGATTTTCTTCTTTTTTCAATTGCATTTCATTTGAACCTATCTCCTTTCCAGAGTGTTTGTAAGCCTTTCTTTTGGGATCCGAAGATTCCTTTTCCCTTCTCGAAAGGAAATTTCATTTCCTTTCGAGAAGGGAAAAGGAATCTTGCGATTTCAATGGGGACCAATAGAGGAATCTTTGGTGCATGTCCCTGCACTTGAGGGCAGGCCATGCCTTTTGATGGCTTTGACTTTGGGAAAGATTTTTTTCTTTTTTTGGTTTTTTTCTGAAGTGTTCATGCCATGTCCCTCATATCTTGCCCCCCAAGTTGTGTCTTCCTCCTTGACTTTTTCCCCTGCTTTTGCAACACCTGTGAGCTTAGTTTTGGCACCTTTTGGTCCTTTGCACTGCACCTGATATAAATCCAGGCCATTTTCTTAGAGTCACTACATTTCCCAAATTTTCTTTTTTTCTCCTCCAATTGCAATTCCTTTGATGTTGTCTCCATTCCAGCGTGTTTGTAAGTCCTTGTTTTCTGTTTTGGCCTTCAGTGGGGATCAATTTTGGCAAGCTTTGCTGCATGTGCCTGCCCTTGGTGGCGTATGGCCTGCCTGCATTTTGATGGCTTTGACTTTGGGATAGATTTTTTCTTTTTTTTTTCAATTTTGTTTTAAGTATTCATGCCATGTCCCTCATACCTTGCTCCCTAAGTTGTGTCTTCCTCCTTGACTTTTTCCCCTGCTTTTGCAACATCTGTGGGCTTAGTTTTGGCATCTTTTGGTCCTTTGCAATGCAGCTGATTTCCTCACAGCCTATTTTTTGAAGAGACTAAAATTCCCAATTTTCTGCTTTTTTCAATTGCATTTCATTTGAACCTATCTCCTTTCCAGAGTGTTTGTAAGCCTTTCTTTTGGGATTCGCAAGATTCCTTTTCCCTTCCCGAAAGGAAATTTCATTTCCTTTTGGGAAGGGAAAAGGAATCTTGCGATTTCAATGGGGACCAATAGAGGAATCTTTGGTGCATGTCCCTGCACTTGATGGCAGGCCATGCCTTTTGATGGCTTTGACTTTGAGAAAGATTTTTTTCCTTTTTTGGTTTTTTTCTGAAGTGTTCATGCCATGTCCCTCATATCTTGCCCCCTAAGTTGTGTCTTCCTCCTTGACTTTTTCCCCTGCTTTTGCAACACCTGTGAGCTTAGTTTTGGCACCTTTTGTCCTTTGCACTGCGCCTGATATAAACCCAGGCCATTTTCTTAGAATCACTAACTCACCCAAATTTTCTTTTTTTCACAGAGAAATTGAATTCCTTTCCTGTTTTCTCCGTTCCAGCGTGTTTGTAAGTCCTTCTTTTCTGTTTTGGCCTTCAGTGGGGATCAATTTTGGCAAGCTTTGCTGCATGTTCCTGCCTTTGGTGGCGTATGGCCTGCCTGCACTTTGATGGGTTTGACTTTGGGAAAGATTTTTTTTTTTTTTTTTTTTTTTTATTATTTTAAGTATTCATGCCATGTCCCTCATATCTTGCCCCCTAAGTTGTGTCTTCCTCCTTGACTTTTTCCCCTGCTCTGGCAACATCTGTGAGCTTAGTTTTTGCATCTTTTGGTCCTTTGCACTGCACCTGATATAAACCCAGGCCATTTTCTTAGAGTCACTAAATTTCCAAAATTTTCTTTTTTTCTGCTCCAATTGCAATTCCTTTGATGTTGACACCTTTCCAGCGTGTTTGTAAGTCCTTCTTTTCTCTTTTGGCCGTCAGTGGGGATTAATTTTGGCAAGCTTTGCTGCATGGGCCTGCCCTTGCTGGCATATGGCCTTCCTGCATTTTGATGGCTTTGACTTTGGGAAAGATTTTTTCTTTTTTTTTTTTATTATTTTATGTATTCATGCCATGTCCCTCATATCTTGCCCCCTAAGTTGTGTCTTCCTCCTTGACTTTTTCCCCTGCTTTTGCAACATCTGTGAGCTTAGTTTTTGCATCTTTTGGTCCTTTGCACTGCACCTGATATAAACCCAGGCCATTTTCTTAGAGTCACTAAATTTCCAAAATTTTCTTTTTTTCTCCTCCAATTGCAATTCCTTTGATGCTGTCTCAATTCCAGCGTGTTTGTAGGTCCTTCTTTTCTGTTTTGGCCTTCAGTGGGGATCAATTTTGGCAAGCTTTGCTGCATGTGCCTTCCCTTGGTGGCGTATGGCCTGCCTGCATTTTGATGGCTTTGACTTTGGGAAAGATTTTTTTCTTTTTTTGGTTGTTTTCTGAAATGTTCATGCCATGTCCCTCATATCTTGCCCCCTAAGTTGTGTCTTCCTCCTTGACTTTTTCCCCTGCTTTTGCAACATCTGTGAGCTTAGTTTTGGCATCTTTTGGTCCTTTGCACTGCACCTGATATAAACCCAGGCCACTTTCTAAGAGTCACTAAATTTCCAAAATTTTCTTTTTTTCTGCTCCAATTGCAATTCCTTTGATGCTGACTCCTTTCCAGCGTGTTTGTAAGTCCTTCTTTTCTGTTTTGGCCTTCAGTGGGGATCAATTTTGGCAAGCTTTGCTGCATGTGCCTGCCCTTGGTGGCGTATGGCCTGCCTGCATTTTGATGGCTTTGACTTTGGGAAAGATTTTTTCTTTTTTTGTTTTGTTTTGTTTTAATTATTCATGCCATGTCCCTCATATCTTGCCCCCTAAGTTGTGTCTTCCTCCTTGACTTTTTCCCCTGCTTTTGCAACATCTGTGAGCTTAGTTTTTGCATCTTTTGGTCCTTTGCACTGCACCTGATATAAACCCAGGACATTTTCCTAGAATCACTAAAGTTCCAAAATTTTCTTTTGTCTCCACCAATTGCAATTCCTTTGATGCTGTCTCCATTCCAGCGTGTTTGTACGTCCTTCTTTTATGTTTTGGCCTTCAGTGGGGATCAATTTTGGCAAGCTTTGCTGCATGTGCCTGCCCTTGGTGGCGTATGGCCTGCCTGCATTTTGATGGCTTTGACTTTTGGAAAGATTTTTTCTCTTTTTTTTCTTAATATTTTAAGTATTCATGCCATGTCCCTCATATCTTACCCCCTAAGTTCTGTCTTCCTCTTTGACTTTTTCCCCTGCTTTTGCAACATCTGTGAGCTTAGTTTTTGCATCTTTTGGTCCTTTGCACTGCACCTGATAAAAACCCAGGCCATTTTCATAGAATCACTAACTTACCCAAATTTTCTTTTTTTCTCAGAGAAATTGAATTCCTTTCCTGTTTTCTCCATTCCAGCGTGTTTGTAAGTCCTTCTTTTCTCTTTTGGCCTTCAGTGGGGATCAATTTTGGCAAGCTTTGCTGCATGTTCCTGCACTTGCTGGCGTATGGCCTGCCTGCTTTTTGATGGCTTTGACTTTGGGAAAGATTTTTTCTTTTTTTTTTCTTCTTTGTTTTAAGTATTCATGCCATGTCCCTCATATCTTTTCCCCTAAGTTCTGTCTTCCTCCTTGACTTTTTCCCCTGCTTTTGCAACATCTGTGAGCTTAGTTTTGGCACCTTTTGGTCCTTTGCACTGCACCTGATATAAACCCAGGCAATTTTCTTAGAGTCACTAACTTACCCAAATTTTCTTTTCTTCTCCTCCAATTGCAATTGCTGTGATCGTGTCTCCATTCCAGCATGTTTGTAAGTCCTTCTTTTCTGTTTTGGCCTTCAGTGGGGATCAATGTTGGCAAGCTTTGCTGCATGTGCCTGCCCTTGGTGGCGTATGGCCTGCCTGCATTTTGATGGCTTTGACTTTGGGAAAGATTTTTTCTTTTTTTTTTTTGTTATTGTAAGTATTCATGCCATGTCCCTCATATCTTGCCCCCTAGGTTGTGTCTTCCTCCTTGACTTTTTCCCCTGCTTTTGCAACATCTGTGAGCTTAGTTTTGGCACCTTTTGGTCCTTTGTACTGCACCTGATATATACCCAGGCCATTTTCTTAGAATCACTAACTTACCGAAATTTTCTTTTTTTCTCCTCATAACTGCAATTCCTTTGATGGTGTCTCCATTCCAGCGTGTTTGTAAGTCCTTCTTTTCTGTTTTGGCCTTCAGTGGGGATCAATTTTGGCAAGCTTTGCTGCATGTGCCTGCCCTTGGTGGCGTATGGCCTGCCTGCATTTTGATGGCTTTGACTTTGGGAAAGATTTTTTCTTTTTTTGTTTTGTTTTGTTTTAATTATTCATGCCATGTCCCTCATATCTTGCCCCCTAAGTTCTGTCTTCCTCCTTGACTTTTTCCCATGCTTTTGCAACATCTGTGAGCTTAGTTTTGGCATCTTTTGGTCCTTTGTACTGCACCTGATATAAACCCAGGCCATTTTCTTAGAATCACTAACTTACGCAAATTTTCTTTTTTTCTCCTCCAATTGCAATTGCTTTGATGGTGTCTCCATTCCAGCATGTTTGTAAGTCCTTCTTTTCTGTTTTGGCCTTCAGTGGGGATCAATTTTGGCAAGCTTTGCTGCATGTGCCTGCCCTTGGTGGCGTATGGCCTGCCTGCATTTTGATGGCTTTGACTTTGGGATAGATTTTTTTTTTTTTTTTCTTTTTTGTTTTAAGTATTCATGCCATGTCCCTCATACCTTGCTCCCTAAGTTGTGTCTTCCTCCTTGACTTTTTCCCCTGATTTTGCAACATCTGTGGGCTTAGTTTTGGCATCTTTTGGTCCTTTGCAATGCAGCTGATTTCCTCACAGCCTATTTTTTGAAGAGACTAAAATTCCCAATTTTCTGCTTTTTTCAATTGCATTTCATTTGAACCTATCTCCTTTCCAGAGTGTTTGTAAGCCTTTCTTTTGGGATTCGCAAGATTCCTTTTCCCTTCCCGAAAGGAAATTTCATTTCCTTTTGGGAAGGGAAAAGGAATCTTGCGATTTCAATGGGGACCAATAGAGGAATCTTTGGTGCATGTCCCTGCACTTGATGGCAGGCCATGCCTTTTGATGGCTTTGACTTTGAGAAAGATTTTTTTCCTTTTTTGGTTTTTTTCTGAAGTGTTCATGCCATGTCCCTCATATCTTGCCCCCTAAGTTGTGTCTTCCTCCTTGACTTATTCCCCTGCTTTTGCAACACCTGTGAGCTTAGTTTTGGCACCTTTTGTCCTTTGCACTGCGCCTGATATAAACCCAGGCCATTTTCTTAGAATCACTAACTCACCCAAATTTTCTTTTTTTCACAGAGAAATTGAATTCCTTTCCTGTTTTCTCCGTTCCAGCGTGTTTGTAAGTCCTTCTTTTCTGTTTTGGCCTTCAGTGGGGATCAATTTTGGCAAGCTTTGCTGCATGTTCCTGCCTTTGGTGGCGTATGGCCTGCCTGCACTTTGATGGGTTTGACTTTGGGAAAGATTTTTTTTTTTTTTTTTTTTTTTTATTATTTTAAGTATTCATGCCATGTCCCTCATATCTTGCCCCCTAAGTTGTGTCTTCCTCCTTGACTTTTTCCCCTGCTCTGGCAACATCTGTGAGCTTAGTTTTTGCATCTTTTGGTCCTTTGCACTGCACCTGATATAAACCCAGGCCATTTTCTTAGAGTCACTAAATTTCCAAAATTTCCTTTTTTTCTGCTCCAATTGCAATTCCTTTGATGTTGACACCTTTCCAGCGTGTTTGTAAGTCCTTCTTTTCTCTTTTGGCCGTCAGTGGGGATTAATTTTGGCAAGCTTTGCTGCATGGGCCTGCCCTTGCTGGCATATGGCCTTCCTGCATTTTGATGGCTTTGACTTTGGGAAAGATTTTTTCTTTTTTTTTTTTATTATTTTATGTATTCATGCCATGTCCCTCATATCTTGCCCCCTAAGTTGTGTCTTCCTCCTTGACTTTTTCCCCTGCTTTTGCAACATCTGTGAGCTTAGTTTTTGCATCTTTTGGTCCTTTGCACTGCACCTGATATAAACCCAGGCCATTTTCTTAGAGTCACTAAATTTCCAAAATTTTCTTTTTTTCTCCTCCAATTGCAATTCCTTTGATGCTGTCTCAATTCCAGCGTGTTTGTAGGTCCTTCTTTTCTGTTTTGGCCTTCAGTGGGGATCAATTTTGGCAAGCTTTGCTGCATGTGCCTGCCCTTGGTGGCGTATGGCCTGCCTGCATTTTGATGGCTTTGACTTTGGGAAAGATTTTTTTCTTTTTTTGGTTGTTTTCTGAAGTGTTCATGCCATGTCCCTCATATCTTGCCCCCTAAGTTGTGTCTTCCTCCTTGACTTTTTCCCCTGCTTTTGCAACATCTGTGAGCTTAGTTTTGGCATCTTTTGGTCCTTTGCACTGCACCTGATATAAACCCAGGCCACTTTCTAAGAGTCACTAAATTTCCAAAATTTTCTTTTTTTCTGCTCCAATTGCAATTCCTTTGATGCTGACTCCTTTCCAGCGTGTTTGTAAGTCCTTCTTTACTGTTTTGGCCTTCAGTGGGGATCAATTTTGGCAAGCTTTGCTGCATGTGCCTGCCCTTGGTGGCGTATGGCCTGCCTGCATTTTGATGGCTTTGACTTTGGGAAAGATTTTTTCTTTTTTTTTTCTTTTTTGTTTTAAGTATTCATGCCATGTCCCTCATATCTTGCCCCCTAAGTTGTGTCTTCCTCCTTGACTTTTTCCCCTGCTTTTGCAACATCTGTGAGCTTAGTTTTTGCATCTTTTGGTCCTTTGCACTGCACCTGATATAAACCCAGGACATTTTCCTAGAATCACTAAAGTTCCAAAATTTTCTTTTGTCTCCACCAATTGCAATTCCTTTGATGCTGTCTCCATTCCAGCGTGTTTGTACGTCCTTCTTTTATGTTTTGGCCTTCAGTGGGGATCAATTTTGGCAAGCTTTGCGGCATGTGCCTGCCCTTGGTGGCGTATGGCCTGCCTGCATTTTGATGGCTTTGACTTTTGGAAAGATTTTTTCTCTTTTTTTTTTTAATATTTTAAGTATTCATGCCATGTCCCTCATATCTTACCCCCTAAGTTCTGTCTTCCTCTTTGACTTTTTCCCCTGCTTTTGCAACATCTGTGAGCTTAGTTTTTGCATCTTTTGGTCCTTTGCACTGCACCTGATAAAAACCCAGGCCATTTTCATAGAATCACTAACTTACCCAAATTTTCTTTTTTTTTAGAGAAATTGAATTCCTTTCCTGTTTTCTCCATTCCAGCGTGTTTGTAAGTCCTTCTTTTCTGTTTTGGCCTTCAGTGGGGATCAATTTTGGCAAGCTTTGCTGCATGTTCCTGCACTTGCTGGCGTATGGCCTGCCTGCTTTTTGATGGCTTTGACTTTGGGAAAGATTTTTTCTTTTTTTTTTCTTCTTTGTTTTAAGTATTCATGCCATGTCCCTCATATCTTTTCCCCTAAGTTCTGTCTTCCTCCTTGACTTTTTCCCCTGCTTTTGCAACATCTGTGAGCTTAGTTTTGGCACCTTTTGGTCCTTTGCACTGCACCTGATATAAACCCAGGCAATTTTCTTAGAGTCACTAACTTACCCAAATTTTCTTTTCTTCTCCACCAATTGCAATTGCTGTGATCGTGTCTCCATTCCAGCATGTTTGTAAGTCCTTCTTTTCTGTTTTGGCCTTCAGTGGGGATCAATGTTGGCAAGCTTTGCTGCATGTGCCTGCCCTTGGTGGCGTATGGCCTGCCTGCATTTTGATGGCTTTGACTTTGGGAAAGATTTTTTCTTTTTTTTTTTTGTTATTGTAAGTATTCATGCCATGTCCCTCATATCTTGCCCCCTAGGTTGTGTCTTCCTCCTTGACTTTTTCCCCTGCTTTTGCAACATCTGTGAGCTTAGTTTTGGCACCTTTTAGTCCTTTGCAATGCAGCTGATTTCCTCACAGCCTATTTTTTGAAGAGACTAAAATTCCCAATTTTCTGTTTTTTTCAATTGCATTTCATTTGAACCTATCTCCTTTCCAGAGTGTTTGTAAGCCTTTCTTTTGGGATCCGCAAGATTCCTTTTCCCTTCTCGAAAGGAAATTTCATTTCCTTTCGAGAAGGGAAAAGGAATCTTGCGATTTCAATGGGGACCAATAGAGGAATCTTTGGTGCATGTCCCTGCACTTGAGGGCAGGCCATGCCTTTTGATGGCTTTGACTTTGGGAAAGATTTTTTTCTTTTTTTGGTTGTTTTCTGAAGTGTTCATGCCATGTCCCTCATATCTTGCCCCCTAAGTTGTGTCTTCCTCCTTGACTTTTTCCCCTGCTTTTGCAACACCTGTGAGCTTAGTTTTGGCACCTTTTGGTCCTTTGCACTGCACCTGATATAAATCCAGGCCATTTTCTTAGAGTCACTACATTTCCCAAATTTTCTTTTTTTCTCCTCCAATTGCAATTCCTTTGATGTTGTCTCCATTCCAGCGTGTTTGTAAGTCCTTCTTTTCTGTTTTGGCCTTCAGTGGGGATCAATTTTGGCAAGCTTTGCTGCATGTGCCTGCCCTTGGTGGCGTATGGCCTGCCTGCATTTTGATGGCTTTGACTTTGGGAAAGATTTTTTGTTTTTTTTTTCATTTTTGTTTTAAGTATTCATGCCATGTCCCTCATATCTTGCCCCCTAAGTTCTGTCTTCCTCCTTGACTTATTCCCCTGCTTTTGCAACACCTGTGAGCTTACTTTTGGCACCTTTTGGTCCTTTGCACTACACCTGATATAAACCCAGGCCATTTTCTTAGAATCACTAACTTACCCAAATTTTCTTTTTTTCTCCTCCAATTGCAATTCCTTTGATGGTGTCTCCATTCCAGCGTGTTTGTAAGTCCTTCTTTTCTGTTTTGGCCTTCAGTGGGGATCAATTTTGGCAAGCTTTGCTGCATGTGCCTGCACTTGCTGGTGTATGGCCTGCCTGCATTTTGATGGCTTTGACATTGGGAAAGATTTTTTCTTTTTTTTTTTTTTAATATTTTAAGTATTCATGCCATGTCCCTCATATCTTGCCCCCTAAGTTCTGTCTTCCTCCTTGACTTTTTCCCCAGCTTTTGCAACATCTGTGGGCTTAGTTTTGGCATCTTTTGGTCCTTTGCAATGCAGCTGATTTCCTCACAGCCTATTTTTTGTAGAGACTAAAATTCCCGATTTTCTGTTTTTTTCAATTGCATTTCATTTGAACCTATCTCCTTTCTAGAGTGTTTGTAAGCCTTTCTTTTGGGATTCGCAAGATTCCTTTTCCCTTCCCGAAAGGAAATGAAATTTCCTTTCGGGAAGGGTAAAGGAATCTTGCGATTTCAATGGGGACCAATAGAGGAATCTTTGGTGCATGTCCCTGCACTTGATGGCAGGCCATGCCTTTTGATGGCTTTGACTTTGGGAAAGATTTTTTTCTTTTTTTGGTTTTTTTCTGAAGTGTTCATGCCATGTCCCTCATATCTTGCCCCCTAAGTTGTGTCTTCCTCCTTGACTTATTCCCCTGCTTTTGCAACATCTGTGAGCTTAGTTTTGGCACCTTTTGGTCCTTTGCAATGCACCTGATATAAACCCAGGCCATTTTCTTAGAATCACTAACTTACCCAAATTTTCTTTTTTTCTCCTCCAATTGCAATTCCTTTGATGGTGTCTCCATTCCAGCGTGTTTGTAAGTCCTTCTTTTCTGTTTTGGCCTTCAGTGGGGATCAATTTTGGCAAGCTTTGCTGCATGTGCCTGCCCTTGGTGGCGTATGGCCTGCCTGCATTTTGATGGCTTTGACTTTGGGAAAGATTTTTTCTTTTTTTTTCCTTTTTGTTTTAAGTATTCATGCCATGTCCCTCATATCTTGCCCCCTAAGTTGTGTCTTCCTCCTTCACTTTTTCCCCTGCTTTTGCAACATCTGTGAGCTTAGTTTTGGCATCTTTTGGTCCTTTGCACTGCACCTGATATAAACCCAGGCCATTTTCTAAGAGTCACTAAATTTCCCAAATTTTCTTTTTTTCTCCTCCAATTGCAATTCCTTTGATGTTGACTCCTTTCTAGCGTGTTTGTAAGTCCTTCGTTTCTGTTTTGGCCTTCAGTGGGGATCAGTTTTGGCAAGCTTTGCTGCATGTGCCTGCCCTTGGTGGCATATGGCCTGCCTGCTTTTTGATGGCTTTTTCTTTGGGAAAGATTTTTTCTTTTTTTTTTTTTCAATATTTTAAGTATTCTTGCCATGTCCCTCACATCTTGCCCCCTAAGTAGTGTCTTCCTCCTTGAATTTTTCCCCTGCTTTTGCAACATCTGTGAGCTTAGTTTTGGCACATTTTGGTCCTTTGCAATTCACCCGATATAAACCCAGGCCATTTTCTTAGAGTCACTAAATTTCCAAAATTTTCTTTTTTTCTCCTCCAATTGCAATTCCTTTGATGTTGTCTCCATTCCAGCGTGTTTGTAGGTCCTTCTTTTCTGTTTTGGCTTTCAGTGGGGATCAATTTTGGCCAACTTTGCTGCATGTGCCTGCCCTTGGTTGCGTATGTTCTGCCTGCATTTTGATGGCTTTGACTTTGGGAAAGATTTTTTCTTTTTTTTTTTTTTAATATTTTAAGTATTCATGCCATGTCCCTCATATCTTGCCCCCAAAATTGTGTCTTTTTCCCCTGCTTTTGCAACATCTGTGAGCTTAGTTTTGGCACCTTTTAATCCTTTGCAATGCAGCTGATTTCCTCACAGCCTATTTTTTGAAGAGACTAAAATTCCAGATTTTCTGCTTTTTTCAATTGCATTTCGTTTGAACCTATCTCCTTTCCAGAGTGTTTGTAAGCCTTTCTTTTGGGATCCGCAAGATTCCTTTTCCCTTCTCGAAAGGAAATTTCATTTCCTTTCGAGAAGGGAAAATGAATCTTGCGATTTCAATGGGGACCAATAGAGGAATCTTTGGTGCATGTCCCTGCACTTGATGGCAGGCCATGCGTTTAATGGCTTTGACTTTGGGAAATATTTTTTTCTTTTTTTGGTTTTTTTCTGAAGTGTTCATGCCATGTCCCTCATATCTTGCCCCCTAAGTTGTGTCTTCCTCCTTGACTTTTTCCCCTGCTTTTGCAACACCTGTGAGCTTAGTTGTGGCACCTTTTGGTCCTTTGCACTGCACCTGATATAAACCCAGGCCATTTTCCTAGAGTCACTACATTTCCCAAATTTTCTTTTTTTCTCCTCCAATTGCAATTCCTTTGATGTTGTCTCCATTCCAGCGTGTTTGTAAGTCCTTCTTTTCTGTTTTGGCCTTCAGTGGGGATCAATTTTGGCAAACTTTGCTGCATGTGCCTGCACTTGCTGGTGTATGGCCTGCCTGCATTTTGATGGCTTTGACTTTGGGAAAGATTTTTTCTTTTTTTTTTTTATTAATGTAAGTATTCATGCCATGTCCCTCATATCTTTCCCCTTAAGTTCTGTCTTCCTCCTTGACTTATTCCCCTGCTTTTGCAACATCTGTGAGCTTAGTTTTGGCATCTTTTGGTCCTTTGCACTGCACCTGATATAAACCCAGGCCATTTTCTTAGAATCACTAACTTACCCAAATTTTCATTTTTTCTCCTCCAATTGCAATTCCTTTGATGGTGTCTCCATTCCAGCGTGTTTGTAAGTCCTTCTTTTCTGTTTTGGCCTTCAGTGGGGATCAATTTTGGCAAGCTTTGCTGCATGTGCCTGCCCTTGGTGGCGTATGGCCTGCCTGCATTTTGATGGCTTTGACATTGGGAAAGATTTTTTCTTTTTTTTTTTTTTTAATATTTTAAGTATTCATGCCATATCCCTCATATCTTGCCCCCTAAGTTCTGTCTTCCTCCTTGACTTTTTCCCCTGCTTTTGCAACATCTGTGAGCTTAGTTTTGGCATCTTTTGGTCGTTTGCAATGCACCTGATATAAACCCAGGCCATTTTCTTAGAGTCACTAAATTTCCAAAATTTTCTTTTTTTCTCCTCCAATTGCAATTCCTTTGATGTTGACTCCTTCCCAGCTTGTTTGTAAGTCCTTCTTTTCTGTTTTGGCCTTCAGTGGGGATCAATTTTGGCAAGCTTTGCTGCATGTGCCTGCCCTTGGTGGCGTATGGCCTGCCTGCATTTTGATGGCTTTGACATTGGGAAAGATTTTTTTTTTTTTTTTTATTAATGTAAGTATTCATGCCATGTCCCTCATATCTTTCCCCTTAAGTTCTGTCTTCCTCCTTGACTTATTCCCCTGCTTTTGCAACATCTGTGAGCTTAGTTTTGGCATCTTTTGGTCCTTTGTACTGCACCTGATATAAACCCAGGCCATTTTCTTAGAATCACTAACTTACACAAATTTTCTTTTTTACTCAGAGAAATTGAATTCCTTTCCTGTTTTCTCCATTCCAGCGTGTTTGTAAGTCCTTCTTTTCTGTTTTGGCCTTCAGTGGGGATCAATTTTGGCAATCTTTGCTGCATGTGCCTGCCCTTGGTGGCCTATGGCCTTCCTGCATTTTGATGGCTTTGACTTTGGGAAAGATTTTTTCTTTTTTTTTTTTTTATTATTTTAAGTATTCATGCCATGTCCCTCATATCTTGCCCCCTAAGTTGTGTCTTCCTCCTTGACTTTTTCCCCTGCTTTTGCAACATCCGTGAGCTTAGTTTTGGCATCTTTTGGTCCTTTGCACTGCACCTGATATAAACCCAGGCAATTTTCTTAGAGTCACTAAATTTCCCAAATTTTCTTTTTTTACGCTCCAATTGCAATTCCTTTGATGTTGACACCTTTCCAACGTGTTTGTAAGTCCTTCTTTTCTGTTTTGGCCTTCAGTGGGGATCAATTTTGGCAAGCTTTGCTGCATGGGCCTGCCCTTGCTGGCATATCGCCTTCCTGCATTTTGACAGCTTTGACTTTGGGAAAGATTTTTTCTTTTTTTTTTTTTTATTATTTTATGTATTCATGCCATGTCCCTCATATCTTGCCCCCTAAGTTGTGTCTTCCTCCTTGACTTTTTCCCCTGCTTTTGCAACATCTGTGAGCTTAGTTTTGGCATCTTTTGGTCCTTTGCACTGCACCTGATATAAACCCAGGCCATTTTCTTAGAGACACTAAATTTCCAAAATTTTCTTTTTTTCTCTTCCAGTTGCAATTCCTTTGATGCTGTCTCAATTCCAGCGTGTTTGTAGGTCCTTCTTTCCTGTTTTGGCCTTCAGTGGGGATCAATTTTGGCAAGCTTTGCTGCATGTGCCTGCCCTTGGTGGCGTATGGCCTGCCTGCATTTTGATGGCTTTGACTTTGGGAAAGATTTTTTTCTTTTTTTGGTTGTTTTCTGAAGTGTTCATGCCATGTCCCTCATATCTTGCCCCCTAAGTTGTGTCTTCCTCCTTGACTTTTTCCCCTGCTTTTGCAACATCTGTGAGCTTAGTTTTGGCATCTTTTGGTCCTTTGCAATGCACCTGATATAAACCCAGGCCATTTTCTTAGAGTCACTAAATTTCAAAAATTTTCTTTTTTTCTCCTCCAATTGCAATTCCTTTGATGGTGTCTCCATTCCAGCGTGTTTGCAAGTCCTTCTTTTCTCTTTGAGCCTTCAGTGGGGATCAATTTTGGCAAGCTTTGCTGCATGTGCCTGCCCTTGGTGGCGTATGGCCTGCCTGCATTTTGATGGCTTTGACATTGGGAAAGATTTTTTCTTTTTTTTTTTTTTTAATATTTTAAGTATTCATGCCATATCCCTCATATCTTGCCCCCTAAGTTCTGTCTTCCTCCTTGACTTTTTCCCCTGCTTTTGCAACATCTGTGAGCTTAGTTTTGGCACCTTTTGGTCCTTTGCAATGCACCTGATATAAACCCAGGCCATTTTCTTAGAGTCACTAAATTTCCAAAATTTTCTTTTTTTCTCCTCCAATTGCAATTCCTTTGATGTTGACTCCTTTCCAGCTTGTTTGTAAGTCCTTCTTTTCTGTTTTGGCCTTCAGTGGGGATCAATTTTGGCAAGCTTTGCTGCATGTGCCTGCCCTTGGTGGCGTATGGCCTGCCTGCATTTAGATGGCTTTGACTTTGGGAAAGATTTTTTTTTTTTTTTTTTTATTAATGTAAGTATTCATGCCATGTCCCTCATATCTTTCCCCTTAAGTTCTGTCTTCCTCCTTGACTTATTCCCCTGCTTTTGCAACATCTGTGAGCTTAGTTTTGGCATCTTTTGGTCCTTTGTACTGCACCTGATATAAACCCAGGCCATTTTCTTAGAATCAGTAACTTATCCAAATTTTCATTTTTTCTCCTCATAACTGCAATTCCTTTGATGGTGTCTCCATTCCAGCGTGTTTGTAAGTCCTTTTTTTCTGTTTTGGCCTTCAGTGGGGATCAATTTTGGCAAGCTTTGCTGCATGTGCCTGCCCTTGGTGGCGTATGGCCTGCCTGCATTTTGATGGCTTTGACTTTGGGAAAGATTTTTTCTTTTTTTTTTCTTTTTTGTTTTAAGTATTCATGCCATGTCCCTCATATCTTGCCCCCTAAATTCTGTCTTCCTCCTTGACTTTTTCCCCTGCTTTTGCAACATCTGTGAGCTTAGTTTTTGCATCTTTTGGTCCTTTGCAATGCAGCTGATTTCCTCACAGCTTTTTTTTTTGTAGAGACTAAAATTCCTGATTTTCTGTTTTTTTCAATTGCATTTCATTTGAACCTATCTCCTTTCTAGAGTGTTTGTAAGCCTTTCTTCTGGGATTCGCAAGATTCCTTTTCCCTTCCCGAAAGGAAATGAAATTTCCTTTCGGGAAGGGTAAAGGAATCTTGCGATTTCAATGGGGACCAATAAAGGAATCTTTGGTGCATGTCCCTGCACTTGATGGCAGGCCATGCCTTTTGATGGCTTTGACTTTGGGAAAGATTTTTTTCTTTTTTTGGTTTTTTTCTGAAGTGTTCATGCCATGTCCCTCATATCTTGCCCCCTAAGTTGTGTCTTCCTCCTTGACTTATTCCCCTGCTTTTGCAACACCTGTGAGCTTAGTTTTGGCATCTTTTGGTCCTTTGCACTGCACCTGATATAAACCCAGGCCATTTTCTTAGAATCACTAACTTACCCAAATTTTCTTTTTTCTGCTCCAATTTCAATTCCTTTGATGTTGACTCCTTTCCAGCGTGTTTGTAAGTCCTTCTTTTCTGTTCTGTCCTTCAGTGGGGATCAATTTTGGCAAGCTTTGCTGCATGTGCCTGCGCTTGGTGGCGTATGGCCTGCCTGCATTTTGATGGCTTTGACTTTGGGAAAGATTTTTTCTTTTTTTTTCCTTTTTGTTTTAAGTATTCATGCCATGTCCCTCATATCTTGCCCCCTAAGTTGTGTCTTCCTCCTTGACTTATTCCCCTGCTTTTGCAACATCTGTGAGCTTAGTTTTGGCATCTTTTGGTCCTTTGCACTGCACCTGATATAAACCCAGGCCATTTTCTAAGAGTCACTAAATTTCCCAAATTTTCTTTTTTTCTCCTCCAATTGCAATTCCTTTGATGTTGACTCCTTTCTAGCGTGTTTGTAAGTCCTTCGTTTCTGTTTTGGCCTTCAGTGGGGATCAATTTTGGCAAGCTTTGCTGCATGTGCCTGCCCTTGGTGGCATATGGCCTGCCTGCTTTTTGATGGCTTTTTCTTTGGGAAAGATTTTTTCTTTTTTTTTTTTTCAATATTTTAAGTATTCATGCCATGTCCCTCACATCTTGCCCCCTAAGTTGTGTCTTCCTCCTTGACTTTTTCCCCTGCTTTTGCAACATCTGTGAGCTTAATTTTGGCACATTTTGGTCCTTTGCAATGCACCCGATATAAACCCAGGCCATTTTCTTAGAGTCACTAAATTTCCAAAATTTTCTTTTTTTCTCCTCCAATTGCAATTCCTTTGATATTGTCTCCATTCCAGCGTGTTTGTAGGTCCTTCTTTTCTGTTTTGGCTTTCAGTGGGGATCAATTTTGGCCAACTTTGCTGCATGTTCCTGCCCTTGGTTGCGTATGTTCTGCCTGCATTTTGATGGCTTTGACTTTGGGAAAGATTTTTTCTTTTTTTTTTTTTTAATATTTTAAGTATTCATGCCATGTCCCTCATATCTTGCCCCCTAAATTGTGTCTTTTTCCCCTGCTTTTGCAACATCTGTGAGCTTAGTTTTGGCATCTTTTGGTCCTTTGCAATGCACCTGATTTCCTCACAGCCTATTTTTTGAAGAGACTAAAATTCCAGATTTTCTGCTTTTTTCAATTGCATTTCGTTTGAACCTATCTCCTTTCCAGAGTGTTTGTAAGCCATTCTTTTGGGATTCGCAAGATTCCTTTTCCCTTCCCGAAAGGAAATTTCATTTCCTTTCGGGAAGGGAAAAGGAATCTTGCAATTTCGATGGGGACCAATAGAGGAATCTTTGGTGCATGTCCCTGCACTTGATGGCAGGCCATGCCTTTTGATGGCTTTGACTTTGGGAAAGTTTTTTTTCTTTTTTTGGTTGTTTTCTGAAGTGTTCATGCCATGTCCCTCATATCTTGCCCCCTAAGTTGTGTCTTCCTCCTTGACTTTTTCCCCTGCTTTTGCAACATCTGTGAGCTTAGTTTTGGCATCTTTTGGTCCTTTGCACTGCACCTGATATAAACCCAGGCCATTTTCCTAGAGTCACTACATTTCCCAAATTTTCTTTTTTTCTCCTCCAATTGCAATTCCTTTGATGTTGACACCTTTCCAGCGTGTTTGTAAGTCCTTCTTTTCTGTTTTGGCCTTCAGTGGGGATCAATTTTGGCAAGCTTTGCTGCATGTTCCTGCACTTGCTGGCGTATGGCCTGCCTGCTTTTTGATGGCTTTGACTTTGGGAAAGATTTTTTCTTTTTTTTTTCTTTTTTGTTTTAAGTATTCATGCCATGTCCCTCATATCTTTCCCCCTAAATTCTGTCTTCCTCCTTGACTTTTTCCCCTGCTTTTGCAACATCTGTGAGCTTAGTTTTGGCATCTTTTGGTCCTTTGTACTGCACCTGATATAAACCCAGGCCATTTTCTTAGAATCACTAACTTACCCAAATTTTCTTTTCTTCTCCTCCAATTGCAATTGCTTTGATCGTGTCTCCATTCCAGCATGTTTGTAAGTCCTTCTTTTCTGTTTTGGCCTTCAGTGGGGATCAATGTTGGCAAGCTTTGCTGCATGTGCCTGCACTTGCTGGCGTATGGCCTGCCTGCATTTTGATGGCTTTGACTTTGGGAAAGATTTTTTCTTTTTTTTTTTTTTATTTTTTTTAGTATTCATGCCATGACCCTCATATCTTGCCCCCTAAGTTGTGTCTTCCTCCTTCACTTTTTCCCCTGCTTTTGCAACATCTGTGAGCTTAGTTTTGGCACCTTTTAGTCCTTTGCAATGCAGCTGATTTCCTCACAGCCTATTTTTTGAAGAGACTAAAATTCCAGATTTTCTGCTTTTTTCAATTGCATTTCATTTGAACCTATCTCCTTTCCAGAGTGTTTGTAAGCCTTTCTTTTGGGATCCGCAAGATTCCTTTTCCCTTCTCGAAAGGAAATTTCATTTCCTTTCGAGAAGGGAAAATGAATCTTGCGATTTCAATGGGGACCAAGAGAGGAATCTTTGGTGCATGTCCCTGCACTTGATGGCAGGCCATGCCTTTTGATGGCTTTGACTTTGGGAAAGATTTTTTTCTTTTTTTGGTTTTTTTCTGAAGTGTTCATGCCATGTCCCTCATATCTTGCCCCCTAAGTTGTGTCTTCCTCCTTGACTTTTTCCCCTCCTTTTGCAACACCTGTGAGCTTAGTTGTGGCACCTTTTGGTCCTTTGCACTGCACCTGATATAAACCCAGGCCATTTTCTTACAGTCACTACATTTCCCAAATTTTCTTTTTTTCTCCTCCAATTGCAATTCCTTTGATGTTGTCTCCATACCAGCGTGTTTGTAAGTCCTTCTTTTCTGTTTTGGCCTTCAGTGGGGATCAATTTTGGCAAACTTTGCTTCATGTGCCTGCACTTGCTGGCGTATGGCCTGCCTGCATTTTGATGGCTTTGACTTTGGGAAAGATTTTTTCTTTTTTTTTTTTATTAATGTAAGTATTCATGCCATGTCCCTCATATCTTTCCCCTTAAGTTCTGTCTTCCTCCTTGACTTATTCCCCTGCTTTTGCAACATCTGTGAGCTTAGTTTTGGCATCTTTTGGTCCTTTGCACTGCACCTGATATAAACCCAGCCCAT
Organism: Artemisiospiza belli; assembly: GCA_021963965.1. Taxonomy (NCBI): domain Eukaryota; kingdom Metazoa; phylum Chordata; class Aves; order Passeriformes; family Passerellidae; genus Artemisiospiza; species Artemisiospiza belli. Next base: position 71,212 of record JAKDEW010000467.1, on the reverse strand, counting down.
TTTCTTAGAATCACTAACTTACCCAAATTTTCATTTTTTCTCCTCCAATTGCAATTCCTTTGATGGTGTCTCCATTCCAGCGTGTTTGTAAGTCCTTCTTTTCTGTTTTGGCCTTCAGTGGGGATCAATTTTGGCAAGCTTTGCTGCATGTGCCTGCACTTGGTGGCGTATGGCCTGCCTGCATTTTGATGGCTTTGACATTGGGAAAGATTTTTTCTTTTTTTTTTTTTTTAATATTTTAAGAATTCATGCCATATCCCTCATATCTTGCCCCCGAAGTTGTGTCTTCCTCCTTGACTTTTTCCCCTGCTTTTGCAACATCTGTGAGCTTAGTTTTGGCACCTTTTGGTCCTTTGCAATGCACCTGATATAAACCCAGGCCATTTTCTTAGAGTCACTAAATTTCCCAAATTTTCTTTTTTTCTCCTCCAATTGCAATTCCTTTGATGTTGACTCCTTTCCAGCTTGTTTGTAAGTCCTTCTTTTCTGTTTTGGCCTTCAGTGGGGATCAATTTTGGCAAGCTTTGCTGCATGTGCCTGCCCTTGGTGGCGTATGGCCTGCCTGCATTTTGATGGCTTTGACTTTGGGAAAGATTTTTTCTTTTTTTTTTTTTATTACTGTAAGTATTCATGCCATGTCCCTCATATCTTGCCCCCTAAGTTGTGTCTTCCTCCTTGACTTTTTCCCCTGCTTTTGAACATCTGTGAGCTTAGTTTTGGCATCTTTTGGTCCTTTGCACTGCACCTGATATAAACCCAGGCCATTTTCTTAGAATCACTAACTTACCCATATTTTATTTTTTACTCAGAGAAATTGAATTCCTTTCCTGTTTTCTCCATTCCAGCGTGTTTGTAAGTCCTTCTTTTCTGTTTTGGCCTTCAGTGGGGATCAATTTTGGCAAGCTTTGCTGCATGTGCCTGCCCTTGGTGGCCTATGGCCTTCCTGCATTTTGATGGCTTTGACTTTGGGAAAGATTTTTTCTTTTTTTTTTTTTTATTATTTTAAGTATTCATGCCATGTCCCTCATATCTTGCCCCCTAAGTTGTGTCTTCCTCCTTGACTTTTTCCCCTGCTTTTGCAACATCTGTGAGCTTAGTTTTGGCATCTTTTGGTCCTTTGCACTGCACCTGATATAAACCCAGGCCACTTTCTAAGAGTCACTAAATTTCCCAAATTTTCTTTTTTTCTCCTCCAATTGCAATTCCTTTGATGTTGACTCCTTTCCAGCGTGTTTGTAGGTCCTTATTTTCTGTTTTGGCCTTCAGTGGGGATCAATTTTGGCAAGCTTTGCTGCATGTGCCTGCCCTTGGTGGCGTATGGCCTGCCTGCATTTTGATGGCTTTGACTTTGGGAAAGATTTTTTCTATTTTTTTTTTTTTGTTGTTTTAAGTATTCATGCCATGTCCTTCATATCTCGCCCCCTAAGTTGTGTCTTCCTCCTTGACTTGTTCCCCTGCTTTTGCAACATCTGTGAGCCTAGTTTTGCCACCTTTTGGTCCTTTGCAATGCAGCTGATTTCCTCACAGCCTATGTTTTGAAGAGGATAAAATTCCAGATTTTCTGCTTTTTTCAATTGCATTTCATTTGAACCTATCTCCTTTCCAGAGTGTTTATAAGCCTTTCTTTTGGGATCCGCAAGATTCCTTTTCCCTTCCCGAAAGGAAATTTCATTTCCTTTCGGGAAGGGAAAAGAAATCTTGTGATTTCAATGGGGACGAATCGAAGAATCATTGGTGCATGTCCCTGCACTTGATGGCAGGCCATGCCTTTTGATGGCTTTGACTTTGGGAAAGATTTTTTTCTTTTTTTGGTTGTTTTCTGAAGTGTTCATGCCATGTCCCTCATATCTTGCCCCCTAAGTTGTGTCTTCCTCCTTGACTTTTTCCCCTGCTTTTGCAACATCTGTGAGCTTAGTTTTGGCATCTTTTGGTCCTTTGCACTGCACCTGATATAAACCCAGGCCATTTTCTTAGAATCACTAACTTACCCAAATTTTCTTTTTTTCTCATTGAAATTGAATTCCTTTCATGTTGTCTCCAATCCAGCGTGTTTGTAAGTCCTTCTTTTCTGTTTCGGCCTTCAGTTGGGATCAATGTTGGCAAGCTTTGCTGCATGTGCCTGCACTTGCTGGCGTATGGCCTGCCTGCATTTCGATGGCTTTGACTTTGGGAAATATTTTTTCTTTTTTTTTTTTTTTTATTATTTTAAGTATTCATGAGATGTCCCTCACATCTTGCCCCCTAAGTTGTGTCTTCCTCCTTGACTTTTTCCCCTGCTTTTGCAACATCTGCGAGCTTAGTTTTGGCATCTTTTGGTCCTTTGCACTGCACCTGATATAAACCCAGGCCATTTTCTTAGAATCACTAACTTACCCAAATTTTCTTTTTTTCTCATAGAAATTGAATTCCTTTCTTGTTGTCTCCATTCCAGCGTGTTTGTAAGTCCTTCTTTTCTGTTTTGGCCTTCAGTGGGGATCAATTTTGGCAAGCTTTGCTGCATGTGCCTGCACTTGCTGGCGTATGGCCTGCCTGCATTTAATGGCTTTGACTTTGGGAAATATTTTTTTTTTTTTTTTTTTTTAATATTTTAAGTATTCATGCCATGTCCCTCATATCTTGCCCCCTAATTTGTGTCTTCCTCCTTGACTTTTTCCCCTGCTTTTGCAACATCTGTGAGCTTAGTTTTGGCATCTTTTGGTCCTTTGCACTGCACCTGATATAAACCCAGGCCATTTTCTTAGAATCACTAACTTACCCAAATTTTCTTTTTTTCTCAGAGAAATTGAATTCCTTTCATGTTGTCTCCATTCCAGCGTGTTTGTAAGTCCTTCTTTTCTGTTTTGGCCTTCAGTGGGGATCAATGTTGGCAAGCTTTGCTGCATGTGCCTGCACTTGCTGGCGTATGGCCTGCCTGCATTTAATGGCTTTGACTTTGGGAAAGATTTTTTCTTTTTTTTTTTTTTTAATATTTTAAGTATTCATGCCATGTCCCTCATATCTTGCCCCCGAAGTTGTGTCTTCCTCCTTGACTTTTTCCCCTGCTTTTGCAACATCTGTGAGCCTAGTTTTGCCACCTTTTGGTCCTTTGCAATGCAGCTGATTTCCTCACAGCCTATGTTTTGAAGAGGGTATAATTCCCGATTTTCTGCTTTTTTCAATTGCATTTCATTTGAACCTATCTCCTTTCCAGAGTGTTTGAAAGCCTTTCTTTTGGGATCCGCAAGATTCCTTTTCCCTTCCCAAAAGGAAATGAAATTTCCTTTTGAGAAGGGAAAAGGAATCTTGCGATTTCAATGGGGACCAATAGAGGAATCTTTGGTGCATGTCCCTGCACTTGATGGCAGGCCATGCCTTTTGATGGCTTTGACTTTGGGAAAGATTTTTTTCTTTTTTTGGTTGTTTTCTGAAGTGTTCATGCCATGTCCCTCATATCTTGCCTCCTATCTTGTGTCTTCCTCCTTGACTTTTTCCCCTGCTTTTGCAACATCTGTGAGCTTAGTTTTGGCATTTTTTGGTCCTTTGCACTGCGCCTGATAACACCCCATACCAGTTTCTAAGAGTCAATAAAATTCCCAAATTTTCTTTTTTTCTCCTCCAATTGCAATTTTTTTGATGTTGACTCCTTTCCAGCGTGTTTGTATGTTCTTATTTTCTGTTTTGGCCTTCAGTGGGGATCAATTTTGGCAAGCTTTGCTGCATGTGCCTGCCCTTGCTGGCGTATGGCCTGCCTGCATTTTGATGGCTTTGACTTTGGGAAAGATATTTTCTTTTGTTTTTTTTATTGTTTTAAGTATTCATGCCATGTCCATCATATCTTGCCCCCTAAGTTGTGTCTTCCTCCTTGACTTTTTCCCCTGCTTCTGCAACATCTGTGAGCTTAATTTTGGCATCTTTTGGTCCTTTGCACTGCACCTGATAAAACCCCAGGCCATTTTCTTAGAATCACTAAATTTCCCAAATTTTCTTTTTTTTCTTCTCCAATTGCAATTCCTTTGATGTTGACTCCTTTCCAGCGTGTTTGTAGGTCCTTCTTTTCTGTTTTGCCTTCAGTGGGGATCAATTTTGGCAAGCTTTGCTGCATGTGCCTGCCCTTGGTGGCGTATGGCCTGCCTGCATTTTGATGGCTTTGACTTTGGGAAAGATTTTTTCTTTTTTTTTTTTAATTTTTTTAAGTATTCATGCCATGTCCCTCATATCTTGCTCCCTAAGTTGTGTCTTCCTCCTTGACTTTTTCCCCTGCTTTTGCAACATCTGTGAGCTTAGTTTTGGCACCTTTTGGTCCTTTGCACTGCACCTGATATAAACCCAGGCCATTTTCTTAGAGTCACTAAATTTCCAAAATTTTCTTTTTTTCTCCTCCAATTGCAATTCCTTTGATGTTATCTCCATTCCAGAGTGTTTGTAGGTCCTTCTTTTCTGTTTTGGCCTTCAGTGGGGATCAATTTTGGCAAGCTTTGCTGCATGTGCCTGCCCTTGGTGGCGTATGGCCTGCCTGCATTTTGATGGCTTTGACTTTGGGAAAGATTTTTTCTTTTTTTTTTTTTTTTTTGTTTTAAGTATCCATGCCATGTCCCTCATATCTTAATCCCAAAGTTGTCTTCCTCCTTGACTTTTTCCCCTGCTTTTGCAACATCTGTGAGCTTAGTTTTGGCATCTTTTGGTCCTTTGCACTGCACCTGATATAAACCCAGGCCACTTTCTAAGAGTCATTAAATTTCCAAAATTTTCTTTTTTTCTCCTCCAATTGCAATTCCTTTGATGTTGACTCCTTTCCAGCGTGTTTGTAGGTCCTTCTTTTCTGTTTTGGCATTCAGTGGGGATCAATTTTGGCAACCTTTGCTGCATGTGCCTGCCCTTGCTGGCGTATGACCTTCCTGCTTTTTGATGGCTTTGACTTTGGGAAAGATTTTTTCTTTTGTTTTCCTTTTTTGTTTTAAGTATTCATGCCATGTCCCTCATATCTTGCCCCCTAAGTTGTGTCTTCCTCCTTCACTTTTTCCCCTGCTTTTGCAACATCTGTGAGCTTAGTTTTGGCATCTTTTGGTCCTTTGCACTGCACCTGATAAAACCCCAGGCCATTTTCTTAGAGTCACTAAATTTCCCAAATTTTCTTTTTTTCTCCTCCAATTGCAATTCCTTTGATGTTGACTCCTTTCCAGCGTGTTTGTAAGTCCTTCTTTACTGTTTTGGCCTTCAGTGGGGATCAATTTTGGCAAGCTTTGCTGCATGTGCCTGCCCTTGGTGGCGTATGGCCTGCCTGCATTTTGATGGCTTTGACTTTGGGAAAGATTTTTTCTATTTTTTTTTTTTTATTATTTTAAGTATTCATGAGATGTCCCTCACATCTTGCCCCCTAAGTTGTGTCTTCCTCCTTGACTTTTTCCCCTGCTTTTGCAACATCTGCGAGCTTAGTTTTGGCATCTTTTGGTCCTTTGCACTGCACCTGATATAAACCCAGGCCATTTTCTTAGAATCACTAACTTACCCAAATTTTCTTTTTTTCTCATAGAAATTGAATTCCTTTCTTGTTGTCTCCATTCCAGCGTGTTTGTAAGTCCTTCTTTTCTGTTTTGGCCTTCAGTGGGGATCAATTTTGGCAAGCTTTGCTGCATGTGCCTGCACTTGCTGGCGTATGGCCTGCCTGCATTTAATGGCTTTGACTTTGGGAAATATTTTTTTTTTTTTTTTTTTTTTAATATTTTAAGTATTCATGCCATGTCCCTCATATCTTGCCCCCTAATTTGTGTCTTCCTCCTTGACTTTTTCCCCTGCTTTTGCAACATCTGTGAGCTTAGTTTTGGCATCTTTTGGTCCTTTGCACTGCACCTGATATAAACCCAGGCCATTTTCTTAGAATCACTAACTTACCCAAATTTTCTTTTTTTCTCATAGAAATTGAATTCCTTTCATGTTGTCTCCATTCCAGCGTGTTTGTAAGTCCTTCTTTTCTGTTTTGGCCTTCAGTGGGGATCAATGTTGGCAAGCTTTGCTGCATGTGCCTGCACTTGCTGGCGTATGGCCTGCCTGCATTTAATGGCTTTGACTTTGGGAAAGATTTTTTCTTTTTTTTTTTTTTTAATATTTTAAGTATTCATGCCATGTCCCTCATATCTTGCCCCCGAAGTTGTGTCTTCCTCCTTGACTTTTTCCCCTGCTTTTGCAACATCTGTGAGCCTAGTTTTGCCACCTTTTGGTCCTTTGCAATGCAGCTGATTTCCTCACAGCCTATGTTTTGAAGAGGGTATAATTCCCGATTTTCTGCTTTTTTCAATTGCATTTCATTTGAACCTATCTCCTTTCCAGAGTGTTTGTAAGCCTTTCTTTTGGGATCCGCAAGATTCCTTTTCCCTTCCCAAAAGGAAATGAAATTTCCTTTTGAGAAGGGAAAAGGAATCTTGCGATTTCAATGGGGACCAATAGAGGAATCTTTGGTGCATGTCCCTGCACTTGATGGCAGGCCATGCCTTTTGATGGCTTTGACTTTGGGAAAGATTTTTTTCTTTTTTTGGTTGTTTTCTGAAGTGTTCATGCCATGTCCCTCATATCTTGCCTCCTATCTTGTGTCTTCCTCCTTGACTTTTTCCCCTGCTTTTGCAACATCTGTGAGCTTAGTTTTGGCATTTTTTGGTCCTTTGCACTGCGCCTGATAACACCCCATACCAGTTTCTAAGAGTCAATAAAATTCCCAAATTTTCTTTTTTTCTCCTCCAATTGCAATTTTTTTGATGTTGACTCCTTTCCAGCGTGTTTGTATGTTCTTATTTTCTGTTTTGGCCTTCAGTGGGGATCAATTTTGGCAAGCTTTGCTGCATGTGCCTGCCCTTGCTGGCGTATGGCCTGCCTGCATTTTGATGGCTTTGACTTTGGGAAAGATATTTTCTTTTGTTTTTTTTATTGTTTTAAGTATTCATGCCATGTCCATCATATCTTGCCCCCTAAGTTGTGTCTTCCTCCTTGACTTTTTCCCCTGCTTCTGCAACATCTGTGAGCTTAATTTTGGCATCTTTTGGTCCTTTGCACTGCACCTGATAAAACCCCAGGCCATTTTCTTAGAATCACTAAATTTCCCAAATTTTCTTTTTTTCTCCTCCAATTGCAATTCCTTTGATGTTGACTCCTTTCCAGCGTGTTTGTAGGTCCTTCTTTTCTGTTTTGCCTTCAGTGGGGATCAATTTTGGCAAGCTTTGCTGCATGTGCCTGCCCTTGGTGGCGTATGGCCTGCCTGCATTTTGATGGCTTTGACTTTGGGAAAGATTTTTTCTTTTTTTTTTTTAATTTTTTTAAGTATTCATGCCATGTCCCTCATATCTTGCTCCCTAAGTTGTGTCTTCCTCCTTGACTTTTTCCCCTGCTTTTGCAACATCTGTGAGCTTAGTTTTGGCACCTTTTGGTCCTTTGCACTGCACCTGATATAAACCCAGGCCATTTTCTTAGAGTCACTAAATTTCCAAAATTTTCTTTTTTTCTCCTCCAATTGCAATTCCTTTGATGTTATCTCCATTCCAGAGTGTTTGTAGGTCCTTCTTTTCTGTTTTGGCCTTCAGTGGGGATCAATTTTGGCAAGCTTTGCTGCATGTGCCTGCCCTTGGTGGCGTATGGCCTGCCTGCATTTTGATGGCTTTGACTTTGGGAAAGATTTTTTCTTTTTTTTTTTTTTTTTTGTTTTAAGTATCCATGCCATGTCCCTCATATCTTAATCCCAAAGTTGTCTTCCTCCTTGACTTTTTCCCCTGCTTTTGCAACATCTGTGAGCTTAGTTTTGGCATCTTTTGGTCCTTTGCACTGCACCTGATATAAACCCAGGCCACTTTCTAAGAGTCACTAAATTTCCCAAATTTTCTTTTTTTCTCCTCCAATTGCAATTCCTTTGATGTTGACTCCTTTCCAGCGTGTTTGTAAGTCCTTCTTTACTGTTTTGGCCTTCAGTGGGGATCAATTTTGGCAAGCTTTGCTGCATGTGCCTGCCCTTGCTGGCGTATGGCCTGCCTGCATTTTGATGGCTTTGACTTTGGGAAAGATTTTTTCTATTTTTTTTTTTTTTTTGTTTTAAGTATTCATGCCATGTCCTTCATATCTCGCCCCCTAAGTTGTGTCTTCCTCCTTGACTTTTTCCCCTGCTTTTGCAACATCTGTGAGCTTAGTTTTGCCACCTTTTGGTCCTTTGCAATGCAGCTGATTTCCTCACAGCCTATGTTTTGAAGAGGTTAAAATTCCAGATTTTCTGCTTTTTTCAATTGCATTTCATTTGAACCTATCTTCTTTCCAGAGTGTTTGTAAGCCTTTCTTTTGGGATCCGCAAGATTCCTTTTCCCTTCCCGAAAGGAAATGAAATTTCCTTTCGAGAAGGGAAAAGGAATCTTGCGATTTCAATGGAAACCAATAGAGGAATCTTCGGTGCATGTCCCTGCACTTGATGGCAGGCCATGCCTTTTGATGGCTTTGACTTTGGCAAAGATTTTTTTCTTTTTTTGGTTGTTTTCTGAAGTGTTCATGCCATGTCCCTCATATCTTGCCCCCTAAGTTGTGTCTTCCTCCTTGACTTTTTCCCCTGCTTTTGCAACATCTGTGAGCTTAGTTTTGGCATCTTTTGGTCCTTTGCACTGCACCTGATATAAACCCAGGCCATTTTCTTAGTCACTAAATTTCCAAAATTTTCTTTTTTTCTCCTCCAATTGCAATTCCTTTGATGTTGACACCTTTCCAGCGTTTTTGTAGGTCCTTCTTTTCTGTTTTGGCCTTCAGTGGGGATCAATTTTGGCAAGCTTTGCTGCATGTGCCTGCCCTTGGTGGCGTATGGCCTGCCTGCATTTTGATGGCTTTGACTTTGGGAAATATTTTTTTTTTTTTTTTTTTATTATTTTAAGTATTCATGCCATGTCCCTCATATCTTGTCCCCTAAGTTGTGTCTTCCTCCTTGACTTTTTACCCTGCTTTTGCAACATCTGTGAGCTTAGTTTTTGCACCTTTTGGTCCTTTGCACTGCGCCTGATATAAACCCAGGCCACTTTCTAAGAATCACTAAATTTCCCAAATTTTCTTTTTTTCTCCTCCAATTGCAATTCCTTTGATGTTGACTCCTTTCCAGCGTGTTTGTAGGTCCTTCTTATCTGTTTTGGCCTTCAGTGGGGATCAATTTTGGCAAGCTTTGCTGCATGTGCCTGCCCTTGCTGGCGTATGGCCTGCCTGCATTTTGATGGCTTTGACTTTGGGAAAGATTTTTTCTATTTTTTTTTTTTTGTTTGTTTTAAGTATTCATGCCATGTCCCTCATATCTTGCCCCCTAAGTTGTGTCTTCCTCCTTGACTTTTTCCCCTGCTTTTGCAACATCTGTGAGCTTAGTTTTGGCATCTTTTGGTCCTTTGTACTGCACCTGATATAAACCCAGGCCATTTTCTTAGAGTCACTAAATTTCCCAAATTTTCTTTTTTTCTCCTCCAATTGCAATTCCTTTGATGTTGACACCTTTCCACCGTGTTTGTAGGTCCTTCTTTTCTGTTTTGGCCTTCAGTGGGGATCAATTTTGGCAAGCTTTGCTGCATGTGCCTGCCCTTGGTGGCGTATGGCCTGCCTGCATTTTGATTGCTTTGACTTTGGGAAAATTTTTTTCCTTTTTTTTTTTTTATTGTTTTAAGTATTCATGCCATGTCCCTCATATCTTGCCCCCTAAGTTCTGTCTTCCTCCTTGACTTTTTCCCCTGCTTTTGCAACATCTGTGAGCTTAGTTTTGGCATCTTTTGGTCCTTTGTACTGCACCTGATATAAACCCAGGCCATTTTCTTAGAGTCACTAAATTTCCCAAATTTTCTTTTTTTCTCCTCCAAATTCAATTCCTTTGATGTTGACACCTTTCCAGCGTGTTTGTAGGTCCTTCTTTTCTGTTTTGGCCTTCAGTGGGGATCAATTTTGGAAAGCTTTGCTGCATGTGCCTGCCCTTGGTGGCGTATGGCCTGCCTGCATTTTGATTGCTTTGACTTTGGGAAAATTTTTTTCTTTTTTTTTTTTTTATTGTTTTAAGTATTCATGCCATGTCCCTCATATCTTGCCCCCTAAGTTGTGTCTTCCTCCTTGACTTTTTCCCCTGCTTTTGCAACATCTGTGAGCTTAGTTTTGGCACCTTTTGATCCTTTGCACTGCGCCTGATATAAACCCAGGCCATTTTCTTAGAGTCACTAAATTTCCCAAATTTTCTTTTTTTCTCCTCCAATTGCAATTCCTTTGATGTTGACTCCTTTCCAGCGTGTTTGTAGGTCCTTCTTTTCTGTTTTGGCCTTCAGTGGGGATCAATTTTGGAAAGCTTTGCTGCATGTGCCTGCCCTTGGTGGCGTATGGCCTGCCTGCATTTTGATGGCTTTGACTTTGGGAAACATTTTTTCTATTTTTTTTTTTGTTTGTTTAAGTATTCATGCCATGTCCCTCATATCTTGCCCCCTAAGTTGTGTCTTCCTCCTTGACTTTTTCCCCTGCTTTTGCAACATCTGTGAGCTTAGTTTTGGCACCTTTTGGTCCTTTGCAATGCAGCTGATTTCCTCACAGCCTATTTTTTGAAGAGACGATAAGTCCCGTTTTTCTGCTTTTTTCAATTGCATTTCATTTGAACCTATCTCCTTTCCAGAGTGTTTGTAAGCCTTTCTTTTGGGATCCGCAAGATTCCTTTTCCCTTCCCGAAAGGAAATTTCATTTCCTTTCGGGAAGGGAAAAGGAATCTTGCGATTTCAATGGGGACCAATAGAGGAATCTTTGGTGCATGTCCCTGCACTTGATGGCAGGCCATGCCTTTTGATGGCTTTGACTTTGGGAAAGATTTTTTTCTTTTTTTGGTTTTTTTCTGAAGTGTTCATGCCATGTCCCTCACATCTTGCCCCCTAAGTTGTGTCTTCCTCCTTGACTCTTTCCCCTGCTTTTGCAACATCTGTGAGCTTAGTTTTGGCATCTTTTGGTCCTTTGCACTGCACATGATATAAACCCCGGCCATTTTCTTAGAATCACTAACTTACCCAAATTTTCTTTTTTTCTCATAGAAATTGAATTCCTTTGATGTTGTCTCCATTCCAGCGTGTTTGTAAGTCCTTATTTTCTGTTTTGGCCTTCAGTGGGGATCAATTTTGGCAAGCTTTGCTGCATTTGCCTGCACTTGCTGGCGTATGGCCTGCCTGCATTTTGATGGCTTTGACTTTGGGAAAGATTTTTTCTTTTTTTTTTTTTATTATTTTAAGTATTCATGCCATGTCCCTCATATCTTGCCCCCTAAGTTGTGTCTTCCTCCTTGACTTTTTCCCCTGCTTTTGCAACCTCTGTGAGCTTAGTTTTGGCATCTTTTGGTCCTTTGCACTGCACCTGATATAAACCCAGGCCATTTTCTTAGAGTCACTAAATTTCCCAATTTTTTTTTTTTCTCCTCCAATTGCAATTCCTTTGATGCTGTCTCCATTCCAGCGTGTTTGTAAGTCCTTCTTTTCTGTTTTGGCCTTCAGTGGGGTTTAAGCTCACGCTGCAGTGCTCCGGTACAGACGGCAGGCGGCGCTGTATAAAGTAAGTATAAAATATCACCTATCTGTAAGAAGGAATAAAAGCTCTATGTCACGTGCAGCAGTAGAAAATTTCAGGCTCCCAGGGAATAAATAGTTTTCTTTAAATCATTTTCGTTTTGGAGTTTTTTTTTTTTTACTCCCGGGTAGCCTGAAAGTTTCTGCTGCTGCTTTTTTATTCTAAAACTAGAAAGGTAAACCAAGATCAGAAATGCAAGAAAGGGAAAGGGAAGGAAGGGAAATGGAAAGGGAAAGGAAAGGGAAAGGAAAGGAAGCAGGAGAGCAAGAGGGAAGGGAAGTGGTGAAAAACAGATTGAAAAAAGTAAAAAGTGTTGGAGGGAAAAAGAGAGGGCATTCGGGAGGAGCGGTGCTGCCTCAGGTCCTTCCGCGCCCTGGGGCGAAGGACCCGTTTTATGCCCGGGAGGGACTGCAGCTCCCGGTGGCGGGGGACGGAGCCGTGGCTGTCAGCACGAGACTACAACTCCCGGCAGGCCCTGCTGCCGGCGCAGCGTGTGACGCAACGGCTGACGCGGCACATGAGTGACTGGCGTGCCAGGCGGCCGCGCGGGGCTGTGCGCGGGCAGCTGCCGGCGCCTCTCCCGCGCGGGACGGCGACGCTGGAGGGGCGAAGCCTCCGTCTGGCCGCCCGCACGGAGCTGAGCAGCACGGAAGGAGCGTCCGCCCGGTTCCTCGGCCTCACTCGGCGGTGCCGGGGGCGCTGCCGCCCGCCGATGGCGGAGGGCGAGGCGGTGCTTTGCTGCCGCGGGCCGGGAGCTGCAGGAGCCGCCCCGGGCGAGCGGCGCCGGTCGCTCCCACGGTCCCGGTGGGGCGGCTGCCCTCGGGCTGGCGGAGGCGCAGGAGGAGCCCCCGAGCTGCAGCCGTCTCCCTCGGGCTGCTGCCGGTGCTGCGGGCGGAGGCGGCGCCGCCGCGTGTTGGGCGTTGCGAGCGGAGAGCGCTGCGATATCGCCGCAATGACAGGGCCGCTGCCTGCGTTAGTGCTCGTGGCTCTTTCTGCCGCGGAAACGGGTGGAGCGGCGCTGAGCGGTAAACCCAGAGATGGCCGGGAGAATGCCCAGCGCAGGGAGCAGGCGGGCTGTATCCTTCGGATGGCACAGGTGCGATCTGCAAAGTGACCCCCCCTTCCGCCCCTGCCCTCCCGAGCCCCAGGGAAAATGCTTTCCAGCATTGTCGAGCTTGTGAAAGACCAAACTTCTGATTTGACACTAGCATGCAGGAAAGGTTTCTGTCCAGATTAGCAAATGCCTAAATTGTTCTTGGTTCCATCCCATGACCGGTTTTAGGCAGCGACTTTATACTGCTTTTAGGATTTTCTTGTACCATGGTGAGAAAATAGTCAGGTCTGATAATGGTTTCACTTTTTTTCTACTTCACGTTCCATAAGATTCTTTGATCCAAGCACTTGTTTTAAAATTCTACTGTAGGCGTTTATGGTTCACTTTATTTTTTTTTGCAGCACCCGTGACTTTTTTTTTTCTCTAAATGGGGAGAAAATATAGCTGAGTAAAATTACCTTGATTTTCTTCCTTCTTTTTTAACTGATTTGTTTTTATTAAAAAATGCTATTTGAATATGTAGAAAAAGTGGGGATGTCCTGTAATATATTCTAGCTTTTCTTGTTTACAGGGTACTCAGAAAATATGTCTCCCTTAGAGTCCCACAGAAACGTTCTCAGTGCGATCTCTATCGAGGTATATATTTACAAGTACGTGATCCCTTTCAATATTTGCCTGTCAATTACCTTTTCCTGTAATTCAGAGCTTGCGTTCTGTGGGTTTTATGGTAAACCTGTAAAACATGTAAAAATGGTTTTGCAAGTCTTAATCGTTGAAGGCAGCAATAAGTGGATTTGGAGCCTGTTCTTGACCAGACAAAGGGAAAAAGTGTGACTTTGGTGCTGAACTTGTCCTTTTTCATTTGACTTGTCTTGAATTATTTAAGGATAGAGAGAACTAGAAAAAGAGAGAAATAGAATTGGTTATTGAGCACTCCTCAAATGCTCACCATGATTCAGTGCAGAGCCGAAGGGAAGGGCGATGGAACAGAACTCTGTGCTTTAGAAGGAAATAAATTTAAACCTGACCTCCACACAGAGTCTCACTAACTCCTGTGGTTTAAAATACAAAATACGTTTAGGAAGTGTTGGAAGTTAGTATTTTGGGAAAGAAATGGCAGTTCCACAGAACATTCCATTGAACAGAGGCTCTCGCAACGATTCACGTTGTAACTGCTGTCACTGCAATCAGTTGGTGGTTCAGCCTTGAAATGTGCACTTGCCCTTCTATAAAGCACTGTTTTGTTTGCCTTTCAGTGCTATGAGTCCTGATAAATTGGAGAAGAGCCCAAGAGAAATGTTTCATCCCTTGAAATAAAAGGTAGGAAGTGACTTTTTTTGGTTTGGTTCTTTTTCTTTATTACTTTCTGGAAATAAAAGTAAGTAAGTATAGGCACTACTGGTTTGTTTCTTCCAGTAGCAGGTGATAATAACAGTAGTAGTACTAGTAAAAATAAGAATAGAAATAATAATAATAGTAATGTAATACTACTTAAACTGTCTTTATCCATTGAACTGGCCATTTCAAATCAAAACTTCTAAACACAAATCAAACCATCATCCTTGTAGAAACTTTCACAGCAGTGGGCTAAAGATCCTGGTTTTGTTGACAGGATTTATTGGTTCTGGAAGAACAAGAGGGAAGTAGAAGCCTAACTACTTCTAGCTCACAGACACGTGCAGTGAACACAGCTTTGTGTTTTCATAGGCTTGTGATGACTTTGAAATCAATTGGTCATTACAGTAAAAAAAATTAATGTTTTCTTGAACGTGACAGCAGAAATAACTTTAAGCACCAACTTAATAATAACAGATCACCAATTTAAGTTAAAAATTCATGCTAGGCTATCAAAATTCAAAGGTAAATTATTATGTATTAGGTGATGGTATGAAGTGTATGTTCTAATGTGTAATGCAAAGATGCATACATCCCTGAAAGTCCTTAGAGGAAACAAATTTTTATGTCTGCTGTTTGACTGTTTATCGTACAATATTTGGTTTTATTTCCCAGGGATCAGTGAATTTTAACTTTGGAGTCCTCTATGCTAAGGATGCTCAGCCTACAGATGATGAAATGTTCAGTAATGGTGAGTTTTTCACCTTCTCTTTAATTGCTATGCTGATCTGAAGAAGAAAAAAACAAAAGCAAGAGAAAAAAAAAGGATGGTTGATTATTTTTTACGCTGTTATGTTTGTTTTTGCTCAGTATTTGCTGCAGCTCTGCTTACCCAAGCTTTGGGTTCCTTCTGTCCCACTGGGAGTTGCCCAATTTGGTTGCATCTGGTGAAATGCACCCTGAGACCTTACAGAACTAGCTCAAACTACGTGAGAGCCATTTGCAGTTCTCTCCACACACCTGGAGAATGGGTGACGTTTCTGAGGATGTGGCAGGAGTACTTCTATCAAAACTCAGTCTGTGAAATTTCTGGGGAAAACCCTTTTCTGTCCTGAAGGGTTCAAACTCTGGTGAGAGTCCAGTTATCAGGTGCTCACCTGGATGGTTCCAGCTCTTAAAGTGAACACTTGTACTCTTGCCCCGTACTTTACATCTATTGTATTTTTGTTCTTTTGCAAGATTTTTTGTCTTGGCAAAATATTGTGCATTTCACTCTTTGGAACCTCTCAGATGGTTCTTTGGTGCAGCACCACCCCATGGGACACTTGGCTGCTGTCCTGAAGGGGTTGGTCGCTAGAATTGTAAATCCTGGAGAGTTTTTGAGTCTTCTGTCCCCAGGGAGGTATCGTGCTTTGTTTACTTTTGTTCTGTTGGTTAGGCGCTGCTTCTCGTTGCAAGTATGAATTTCAAACTACCCTGTTCTTTTTTTAACTGTTTTCCTGGTTCTCTCCGTGCGGCAGGGAGAGACTCTCGTATCCTTGTCGTCGGGCTCGGTGCTGTCCAAGAAGATACGGAGACTAAAAAAATCATAAGCAGCAAAATATGACTGCAGGGAAAACAAGCTGGAGAGAACAGAAGGTGATATTGTTATCCTTACCCTGTATTAGAAACATCCACTGTGCTTTGATGCTGGCAGCTGCCAGGGGCTTGTTAGCTCTTTGTAGGCAGGTGTAGGTGTTCGCTTGTAGGTTTTTTCTCTGGACAAGTCAATTCAAACTTTGCTAAGCTTATATTTGCAGATTACTCTCTAGCACAGTCCAGCATGACATTTTTGAATGTTGTAAAAATACCATGTTACTTGGAAATTGCTAATGAAGAGAAGCTTTAGGGGAAAATAAGATTTCAGGGTTGAAGATGTGAGAAGAATTTTGTGGGGATGTTAGACTGAAATAAAGCACACTTTAGGCTGTACTGGCACGCTGGCAGGTCCCCAATTAAACAGTAGTGCTGAGATTAGCCTGGAGGTTGCCCGTGGTTTCTGTAGAAATCAATGTTTCCTGGTCTTCAGAGGTAAGCTGCTTTGAAAAGCTGGAAGGTGCAGCATAGTGACAATCCCCGTGCTTCGGATTAAAAGTAGATTTCAGAAGGGTCCTAGGCTTTTGTCTTTTCCTAGAAGTCGATGTAATCCTGTTGAGGAGTTTTTAATTCTGTGCTGCCATGTCATCCATCAGAGCCCTGTTGTACTAATCATCATCCAGGTACAAAACAAAAAATCAGACCCTGTCCCAACCACTTGGAGCCCAGAACACGATTTCCTCAGGCTGCCATTTGTGTGCCATCGGTACTCACCACGGAAGCGAGCTGGGGATTGTTGCAGCTGTTGGGAACAAACCGCTTCTGGTCACACAGAAATGGAATTGGGACGACACCTCAGCCAGCCCCTCTCTGCCATCGTCTCCTGAATCTGCAGCAGAGCAGTTCCAGTCCATCCGGGCACGTGTAATCCAGTTCCTGATGATCTGAGCACACGGAGCAGCGCTCAGCTGCTGTGGGGGGCTCAGGGAAGGCAGAGTGTGCATTGTCATCTTCCTGAACCTACAGACCAATCAAAGTGAGAAGCCACAGGGTGGAAATCAGTCGCATATATGCTAAATAAAACTTGAAGGTTTTTTTAAGAATTGTTTCTGCTTGTTCTTTGTAGTGCTTCAGTGCTTAGAAAACCTCTCTTTAAAATCAGTTCAGTTCATCAGTTGAACCTTTGTTTGCAGACCCTCACTGAGTAGAATTTGTTGCAGACTCAGTGCACACTGTGTTGGCCTCCCGGGAGTGTGAGGAGCTCATGTGTGCAACTTTTTGCTTTAGGACGTTCTGAGGTATTTATTCCTTTTGGGATACATGATGAGAATTCCCAAGAGAGGTAGTTGTAAGGTATGACATCGGGAAAAAGCCTGTGTGGTTGGAATGTTGTTGCTGTCAAAAGTTAATTTTTTCTTAGCCAGTAGTTAGTTTCTTGCTTTATTTTTGTGGTATCAGTATGTTATTGTTTAAAAAATTGCTTCAAAATAACTTCAGTGGTCGGCCACCAGTACCTTGTTCAGATTTGCCTATTTGCTTGTAGCTGAAATGTTCACATCTTGTTTATCCTTCTATTTAAGAAACTGCTGCCCAGCCAACTAATAACTGAATATCCATCTGTCTGGGACACGGGGAGAGGATTTAGGTGATGTCTTTGTTTCCAGAAAAAAGTTCCAGTGTAGTTTCTAAACAGAGGAAAAGGGGGTGAAGACTCGGGGCTCTGATGCCGTTGGGGCACCCCAAGGTCCCCAGGAGAGGGAGCCCCACTGGGTGCAGGAGCAGGTGTGTTCTCATGTAATATGGAACAAATTATAACTATAAATATGAAAATTATAAATATGAGAATATTTTTAAAATACTTAAATAAAGTGGTTTTTTTTATTTGTCAATAGGGTTTAGATTGTAAAAATTATAAGTACGAATAATATAAAGGTAGAAATCTAAGTATAGGAATATATCATAAATAAATACAGATATATATATGAAGTTTAAAAACAAGAAAAAATTAGTTGTAGCAGTAGATATGATACATAAATAATAATTTAAATCCATTTCTAGAATTTTATGTATATTATATGTAATTAATAATACACTGCATCAAAAGAAACCATAAATATAAATGTGCATATAATTATACTAAGTATAAAAATATTTCAATATCGTTTGAAAGAAGGTGGTTTTTTGTATTTATTTGGCTAGAGATGGGGGTTTTATTTTGAATAAAAGAAGTATTATAGAAATATAAATCTAAATATAGAAATATACAGTCAATATAGAAAGATGTTTGTAAAAACACGAGCGAACGACGCCTCCTTCGGCCGAATGGAACGAGCTCAGCCGCACCAAGGCGAGACCGGCGAAACCTGACGGCCTCGAGCGAACCGAGGCCAGGCTTGCGAGGCTGCCTGAACGGAGCCGAGCTCAGCCGAACCGAGCCCGCTGCTCTCGTGCGCGCTAATTAGCGCGAGTGCGGTCACCGCCTAATAAGCTCCTGTGCCACCCCGCGCTCCCGATCGTGTCCGTGCGATGGCCGGGACGCGGCAGCAGGGGAGCCCCAAGCCGGGCGAGTTTAACGTGAGGCGGCGCCGCTTGCCCGCCCTCAGGGAGCCGAGGCGCGTCGAACGCACGGAGAGCGGCTCCGAGTTCGGCCGGATGAAGCCGAGCCGCGCCGAAGAAGCGAATGCGGCCGACAATAGCCGAGTTTGGCCGATAATAGCCGAATTTAGCCGAAGAGCCGACTCGAGCCGAGTGTCGTCGAAGCCAACCGAACTCCGCCGAGCGCAGCATGCCGGGCATGGCGAGGCGCCGGGCCGGGCTCGGGGTGCAGCCGGGGCTCTGTGAGGCTTCCCCGCCTGTCCCTCTCTCTAGCCCTCCTTCCTTCTCCCCATATTCGCCTTCTCTCGCTCCCTTTCCCCCACTCTCTCTCCCCCCACAAGCCCGGCTTCTTCCTGTCCAGTCCCTAGCCCGCTACTCCCTTCTGTTCCCCCTGTCTCCCTCCTCTGTCCACCCTCCCTCTACCCCCCTCCCGGGCTTTCCTTCCCCTCCCGCTTTCCTGCACAGCCCGACCTCCCTCGCCGCCCTTTCTCATGCCCTGCTCTCGCTCCTCTCTTCCCGTGCCCCCTTTCCCTCTTTGCCCCGCAGCCGCGGGGCTCGGGGTGCCGGAGAATGAAGGCCCGAGGGCCGGAGCCCGGCGCCGCTCGGCCCTTGCAGGAGTCCCCGCACGGGGCCGGGGGCTCTCGGCGGATCCCCCCGTGCCGGTCAGGCGCCCCGCCCGACAGCGCCGGAGCTGCGGCTTTCCCGGCACGGCGCCGAGAGCGGCCCCCGCTCGGTGCCGCGCCGTGCCCGCCGTCGGTGCCGCTCCCTCTCGCTGCCCCTGGCCCGGGACAGCGAGGCTGGGGAGGAACCTCAACCCTTCTGGGGGCCGCCCCCCTTTCTTGTCGCAGCAGAATCCCTTTCTGCGGGGATGGACGCGTGGAAAGGGCTTGGAGGAAGCGCTGCGCTGCTGCTGTCCGGGGCAGTCGGACTCGCTCTGTGCCTTCCTTGGGGCTCAGGGAAAGGGGGTGAAGGCTCGGGGCTCTGATGCCGTGGGGGCACCCCGCGGTCCCCGGAGCGGGAGCCCCACTGCGGTGCAGGAGCAGGCGGGGGCGGGCGAGGGGCGTCACGCTGGGGGCCGTCCCCCAGAGGGACCCAAAGCTGCCGCCAAATTCACAGGGAGGGGTGGGGGTAGGATGCTGAAACCTGTCCAGGTATTCGTTTTTATAGGTCTTGGTAAAGAACAGGAATTTGTCTCTAAATTCCTTTGCGGAGAAACCCTCTCTATCCACTCATTTGTTTACAGGAACGTAGGAAACTCCGACTAGAGATGGGTAGCAGTTTTGAAGATATTGCCCTAGTGTTTTTATCTAGGAACGGACCGAGCTGTGCCCCGAAACCATCAGAACAGCTGCGGGGGCTGGAGGCAATAGAAAGGGCTCTCTGGCACCTTTTGCCTCCGTTCTCTGCCAGTCCCCAAATCGTGTCGCAGTCCCGGAAGAGGCGCTTGTCATCCAGAGTGCCAAACAAAGACCTGTAAATTCCCAGCTCTTTGTGTTTCATGTGTTTTTTTGTTTTTTTTTTTTATTTCATATTTATGTCATTACAGGAAGCAAGGAAAGAAGAAATGTGACTAGTTCCCACTATTGCTGTGTGAATGCTTTTTTTAAGGGCTGCTGTCTTTTTCCACTCCAAGCTTGACTTTCCCCCTCCTTTTTCGAGGTCTGCTGCATTGGGTGTCCCAAGGAGGGCTGGGTTCCTCAGCAGGGGTCTTAGGAGTTGGCGCTGATTCTGCTTTTTCTGAGGGTGTATCAAAGTGTGCTAGCAGAATGACCGTTTTCTGCACTGGAAAGCTTTCCCTCAATGCCATCAGTGCTTGAGTTGTGGAACCAGACGGACTAAGGAACGCCAACACCCGTAGCGGATTTCTGTTTGCTCTGTGTCTGTGAGAAGCGGGCTGTGTGCTGGACAGGGAGAGGCGCTGATGGAGAGTGGCAGCGGCGCCAGGTGTGAGTGTGAGGATGATGAGGGCTCGGAGCAGCCCAGGTGTGAGCTGTGAGGATGATGGGGGCTCGGAGCAGCCCAGATGTGAGCTGTGAGGATGATGGGGGCTCGGAGCAGCCCAGGTGTGAGTGTGAGGATGATGGGGGCTCAGGGCAGCCCAGGTGTGAGCGTGAGGATGATGGGGGCTCAGAGCAGCCCAGGTGTGAGTGTGAGGATGATGGGGGCTCAGAGCAGCCCAGGTGTGAGTGTGAGGATGATGGGGGCTCGGAGCAGCCCAGGTGTGAGCTGTGAGGATGATGGGGGCTCGGAGCAGCCCAGGTGTGAGTGTGAGGATGATGGGGGCTCGCAGCCGCCCAGGTGTGAGTGTGAGGATGATGAGGGGCCGGCTCCTGCCGGGGCGAGGCTGTTTTAGGGGGAGGCTTTGCCTCAGCTCCCTTTTGCATGGAGCTGCTGAGTGGAGGGGTTTATGGGGCGCTCCCGGCGCTGTCTCGTGGAAGGACTGCGGGAGCTTCTCACAGGCTCGGGGGGAACACCTGGATCCGCGCTTGGATACGTGGAGCATCGCTTAAAGGAGGCGCCGAGGGACGAATCTTTGTGCCGGGGAGCAGCAGCCCAACAGGTGAGCCCGTGTGGGTTTGGAGCGGGGAATTTTGTCCTTCCCCTTTCCGATTTCATCTTGCCAGTCCCTCCCCGGATCCCCAGGAACAAAAGTGGAGCTGATGAGGACAAAAGGGATTAAGGAGAAGGAAGCAGCTACTTTTCTCTTATTGTCTGTATTTGAACTGAGGGGATCCCTCTTCGCATGTCATTTTCAGGGTGTTGATTGCAGGAAAAGCTGCCTTTTCCAGGCTGTGAGGGGTATCCCGGAGGTGACAGGGAATCCCTGCGTTCTCTTTTAAGGGGAATGGGAAAAGTATTCTTATGGTATTATGGGTTTGATTTGAAGGCAGCCAGCCCATTTTCATCACCCTCGGGTTTAAGTGGAGGGGGCGGCCCTGGTGTCCCTCCTTTTCAAGGGTTTGAATGGAGGTCGAAATCGCCCTTTGCCATCAGTCGAAGGCTTTCATTTGAGGAGCGCCCCTTCTTTTCTGCTCTCCTAGGGGACGAAACTGAAGGGGAGAAGGCATTTCTTTGCCCTTGTTGAAGTGAGGTGCGCCCCGCCTGCGGCGTCAGTTTCGGGGTTGGGTTGCGGGAAGCCGCAGCTGCGGCAGCGTTTGCAGGGCTGCAATGGGGCTGTGCCGCTGCATCGGAGGGCGCTCCTCGTGCCCGCGGCCCGGCCCGGAACGTTCCCGCTCGGGAGCGCTGCTGGCACGGCCCGGGCAGCTGCCGGGGCGCACGGGGGATTTGGCGCGGCCGGGCCGGCCGAGGGCGGCAGTGGCGGAGCCGTGCCGGTGCGAGCCGAGGGGAGCCGTGCCGAGCCGGCCGCGGGCGGCAGAGGCGGCGCGGGCGCTGCTGCGCCGGCCCGGGCGGTGCCGGCCGCTCCGTCCGCTCCGGGCGCGGGGCTCGGGCGCCGCCGGTAGCCCCGGGCCCGGTGCCGGCCCCGCCGGGCAGGGGCAGCGGGCGGGGCTCCCCGGGACGGCGCCGGCCCCGCGTGCCGGAGCAGCCGCCGCAGGAGCCGCTTTCCTGCCGGGAGCCGCGCTCCGTCCGGGGCCGGCAGCGAGCGCGGGGCTCGGCCGCTCAAAGTTCGGCGGTGCCGTGGTTCGGAGGCGCTTTGCAGGCCTTGATTGCATCGCTGTGCTCGGTTTGCAGCGGGTGTCCGCTAAGGGATACGGTGTTCTTCCCGAGTGGCACGGTTCTCGGTGCCGGTGGGGATGGTAAAGGTTCGTTTCGGATTGGGTTTTGTAGTCGGATTTTTTTTTTTTTTTCCCGTGGTATTATGTTTTGAAAGGCGCGCAATGGTTTTTACGGGTCGTAGCGTGAAGCAGCGGTTCGGATTTTAATTCTGTTGCGGCAGCTTTTATTAGCGTGAGTGTGTGGTGTTTGTTTTGGGGGGCTTGAGGTAGCGTCGTGCCGTTCATAGCAGCGGGTTTTTAATCTCGGTAATTGCATGTGTGTTTATCGTCTTCCAGAGCTTTTACTTGTTTGGTTTTTTTGATTGTAGTGTATGTTTTATGGTTACGGGTAATTTGGGAGACATTGTTTATGGTTACGTTTGTCTTTAGTCTTTGGGTTTGTTTCTAGGTGGTATTTCTATTTTGATAGATTGAGGCACTATGGGTTTATTCCGTTAGGAACATTTTTTTTTTGCTGTTGTAAATTTAAGTTTATTTGGTTTTGGGTTCTTTTTTTTTTTATTTTTTTTTTTTGTCCTTTGATGTATTTGGTTGCTGTTTATTAGTTTTATTTTTGGGAACGTGCGTATTTATATGTTGGGTGTCTTTAAGTATTTTTTTTATTTGGGTAGGAATTTTCTTAGTTTTTAGTGGTTGAGATTTTTTTCCATTTCGTTAATTAGTTTGGTTCCTAAAGTTAGATGTACAGAGTATTGGTTATTCTTTGAGTTAGTGTAGAATTTTGTTTATTTTTTTTTTAATAACGTTCAAGGTCAGTGGCACTGTTTGGAGTTTAGTCAATTGGTTTGATTTTTTTTAGTAGTTTTTGTGGTTTGCTGTGTGTGTTTCTACAGGGTTTTATTTTATTTTGGTTCCATTTTTCTGATGTGATGAGAACTGTTAGTGAAAAGAGTGTTAAGTGTCTTTTCGCTGGCAGTTGATTGGCTGGTGGAGTTATCTTGATGTTTTTGGAAGATATTGGTGGGAATTCAGTGCTGTTTGTTTTGTCATTTTATTTAGGAATTGGATTTTAAATGTAAAATTATAACTATAACGATAATTAAACTAAACAAATATACGTATAGAAATGGGAATAAAAAACTTAAAATTTAAATATCGACCGAATATATAAAAAAATTCCATGTAACGTAAATCATTATATATTATATTAAGATATATTATTTTTTAATACAGGGTATTATATATGTTTCTAGATATACAAAAATATAGATTATGGATAGAAACGAAACACCAATCAAAATATATAGAAATGTATGACAAATATATGTAGACATATATAGAAACAGAAAATATCCATGAATATAGAAAAAAAAAACTTGATACAATAATTAATTCAAGTCATAGTGTATATATAGTATTATAATACATTATGGGAAATATGTATTGAATACTTATAAATAACGTGCATCAACATGTTAACATATAATATGAAAAAATTACAGAAAAATATGTGAAAATTATAAATGTAAATATATTTTTTAAAATACATAAATACAGTGGATCTTTTATTTAAAAAAAGACAGGGGATTGACTATAAAAATTATAAACAAAAGAATATAAAGGTAGAAATTAAAGTATAGAAATATGTAATAAATAAATACAGATATTAAAAAAAATAAAAGAAAACCAAAGTTATACGGGAGATATGAAAAATAATTTTAAAAAAGGTAAATATATGTTAAACTTATATGTATATTAATATAATTATTATCATACAGCATTAAAAGAAACAATACAAATAAATCTGAAAATAATTATACAATGCAGAAATTTAAAAATTTCAAGGTCATTTAAAAGAAGAAGGGTTTTTCTATTTGTTTATTTAGAGACAAACAAAAAATGTATTTCCTTTCGAGAAGGGAAAAGGAATCTTGTGTGTTCAGTGGGGACCAATAGAGGAATCTTTGGTGCATGTCCCTGCACTTGATGGCAGGCCATGCCTTTTGATGGCTTTGACTTTGGGAAAGATTTTTTCTTGTTTTTTTCTTTTTCTTTAACTGTTCATGCCATGTCCCTCATATCTTGCCCCGTAAGTTGTGTCTTCCTCCTTGACTTTTTCCCCTGATTTTGCAACATCTGTGAGCTTAGTTTTGGCACCTTTTGGTCCTTTCCAATGCAGCTGATTTCCTCACAGCCTATTTTTTGAAGACATTAAAATTACTGATTTTCTGCTTTTTTTAATTGCATTTCATTTGAACTTATCTCCTTTCCAGAGTGTTTGCAAGCCTTTCTTTTGGGATTCACAAGATTCCTTTTCCCTTCCCGAAAGGAAATTTCATTTCCTTTCGGGAAGGGAAAAGAAATCTTGTGATTTCAATGGGGACGAATCGAAGAATCATTGGTGCATTTCCCTGCCCTTGATGGCATGCCATGCCTTTTGGTGGCTTTGACTTGGGGAAAGATTTTTTTCATTTTTTGGTTGATTTCTGAAGTGTCCATGCCATGTCCCTCATATCTTGCCACCTAAGTTGTGTCTTCCTCCTTGACTTTTTCCCCTGCTTTTGCAACATCTGTGAGCTTAGTTTTTGCATCTTTTGGTCCTTCGCACTGCACCTGATACTATCCCGGGCCATTTTCTTACAGTCACTAAATTTCCCAAATTTTCTTTTTTTCTCCTCCAATTACAATTCCTTTGATGGTGTCTCCGCTCCAGCCTGTTTGTAGGCCCTTATTTTCTGTTTTGGCCTTCAGTGGGGATCAGATTTGGCAAGCTTTGCTGCATGTGCCTGCACTTGCTGGCGTATGGCCTGCCTGCATTTTGAAGGCTTTGACTTTGGGAACGATTTTTTCTTGTTTTTCTTTTTTCTTGTTTTAAATATTCATGCCATGTCCCTCATATCTTGCCCCCTAAGTTGTGTTTTCCTCCTTGACTTTTTCCGCTGCTTTTGAAATATCTGTGAGCTTTGTTTTGGCATCATTTAGTCCTTCGCACTGCACCTGACATAATCCCGGGCCATTTTCTTACAGTCACTAAATTTACCAAATTTACATTTTTACTTTTCCTAATGCAATATTTCCGATGCTGTCTCCATCCACCGCCCCTCACTGCCTGAAGCCCTGCCCCTCACACAGGGAGCCCCAGCCATGACTGCCTAGTGCCCCGCCCCGCACTGACTGGATCCCCACCCCTGAAAGCCTGGAACCCCGCGCCTCACTCATGGGGCCTTGCCCTTCATAATTGGAGCCCCGCCCCTCAAATATGGAGCCTTGCCCCTGACTGCATGGAGCCCTGCCCATCCCTCATGGATCCCCGCCCATCACTGGCTGGAGCCCTGCCCCACAAACATGGAGCCCTTCCCCTCACACATGGAGCCTTGCCCCTCTCTGGCTGGAGCCCTGCCACTAACACAAAGAGCCCCGGCCATCACTGCCCTGAGCCCCGCCTCTCACTGACTGGATCCCCACCCCTGAAAGCCTGGAACCCCGGCCTTCACTCATGGAGCCTTGCCCTTCATATTTGAAGCCCCGCCCCTCAAATATGGAGCCCTATCCCTCACTGCATGGAGCCCTGCCCATCCTACATGGAACCCCGCCCATCACTGGCTGGAGCCCCGCCCCACACACATGGAGCCTTTTCCCTCACACATGGAGCCCTGCCCCTCTCTGGCTGCAGCCCTAACCCTAACACATGGAGCCTCGGCAATCACTGCCTAGAGCCCCACCCCTCACTGACTGGATCCCCACCCCTCACAGCCCGGAACCCCGCCCCTGACGCATGGAACCCCTTCCCTCACTCATGGAGCCCTGCCCATCCCACATGGAGCCCCGCCCATCACTGGCTGGAGCCCTGCCCCACACACATGGAGCCGCTTCCGTCACACATAGAGCACCGCCCCTCACTGCCTGAAGCCCTGCCCCTCACACATGGAGCCCCGCGTTTGTAGGTCCTTCTTTTTGGTTTTGGCCTTCAGTGGGGATCAATTTTGGCAAGCTTTGCTGCATGTGTCTGCACTTGCTGGCGTATGGCCTGCCTGAATTTTGATGGCTTTGACTTTGGGAAAGATTTTTTCTTGTTTTTTTTTTTTTTTGTTTAATTGTTCATGCCATGTCCCTCATATCTTGCCCCGTAAGTTGTGTCTTCCTCCTTGACTATTTCCCCTGATTTTGCAACATCTCTTAGCTTAATTTTTGCATCTTTTGGTCCTTCGCACTGCACCTCATATAATCCCGGGCCATTTTCTTAGAGTAACTAGATTTCCCAAATTTCCCTTTTTTCTCCTCCGATTGCAATTCCTTTGATGGAGTCTCCGTTCCAGTGTGTTTGTAGGTCCTTCTATTCTGTTTGGGCCTTCAGTGGGGATGAATTTTGGCAAGCTTTGCTGCATGTGCCTGGACTTGCTGGTGTATGGCCTGCCTGCATTTTGATGGCTTTGACTTTGGAAAAATTTTTTTTTTTCCTTGTTTTGTGAAGTGTCCATGCCATGTCCCTCATATCTTGCCCCCTAAGTTGTCTCTTCCTCCTTGACTTTTTCCCCTGCTTTTGCAACATCTGTGAGCCTATTTTTTGCATGTTTTGGTCCTTTGCAATGCAGCTGATTTCCTCACAGCCTATTTTTTGAAGACATTAAAATTACTGATTTTCTGCTTTTTTCAATTGCATTTCATTTGAACTTATCTCCTTTCCAGAGTGTTTGCAAGCCTTTCTTTTGGGATTCACAAGATTCCTTTTCCCTTCCCGAAAGGAAATTTCATTTCCTTTCGGGAAGGGAAAAGAAATCTTGTGATTTCAATGGGGACGAATCGAAGAATCATTGGTGCATTTCCCTGCCCTTGATGGCATGCCATGCCTTTTGGTGGCTTTGACTTGGGGAAAGATTTTTTTGATTTTTTGGTTGATTTCTGAAGTGTCCATGCCATGTCCTCATATCTTGTCCCCTAAGTTGTGTCTTCCTCCTTGACTTTTTTCCCTGCTTTTGCAACATCTGTGAGCTTAGTTTTGGCACCTTTTGGTCCTTTGCACTGCACCTGATATAAACCCAGGCCATTTTCTTAGAGTCACTAAATTTCCCAAATTTTCTTTTTTTCTCCTCCAATTGCAATTCCTTTGATGTTGACACCTTTCCAGCGTGTTTGTAGGTCCTTCTTTTCGGTTTTGGCCTTCAGTGGGGATCAATTTTGGCAAGCTTTGCTGCATGTGTCTGCACTTGATGGCGTATGGCCTGCCTGCATTTAGATGGCTTTGACTTTGGGAAAGATTTTTTCTTGTTTTTTTCTTTTTCTTTAACTGTTCATGCCATGTCCCTCATATCTTGCCCCTAAGTTGTGTCTTCCTCCTTGACTTTTTCCCCTGATTTTGCAACATCTGTGAGCTTAGTTTTGGCACCTTTTGGTCCTTTGCAATGCACCTGATATAAACCCAGGCCATTTTCTTAGAGTCACAAAATTTCCCAAATTTTCTTTTTTTCTCCTCCAATTGCAATTCCTTTGATGTTGACTCCTTTCAAGCGTGTTTGTAGGTCCTTCTTTTCTGTTTAGGCCTTCAGTGGGGATCAGTTTTGGCAAGCTTTGCTGCATGTGCCTGCCCTTGGTGGCGTATGGCCTGCCTGCATTTTGATGGCTTTGACTTTGGGAAAGATTTTTTCTATTTTTTTTTTTGTTTGTTTTAAATATTCATGCCATGTCCTTCATATCTTGCCCCCTAAGTTGTGTCTTTCTCCTTGACTTTTTCCCCTGCTTTTGCAACATTTGTGAGCTTAGTTTTGGCATCTTTTGGTCTTTTGCACTGCACCTGATATAAACCCAGGCCATTTTCTTAGAATCACTAACTGAACCAAATTTTCTTTTTTTCTCATTGAAATTGAATTCCTTTCATGTTGTCTCCATTCCAGCGTGTTTGTAAGTCCTTCTTTTCTGTTTTGGCCTTCAGTGGGGATCAATTTTGGCAAGCTTTGCTGCATGTGCCTGCCCTTGGTGGCGTATGGCCTGCCTGCATTTTGATGGCTTTGACTTTGGGAAAGATTTTTTCTTTTTTTTTTTTTTTTAATATTTTAAGTATTCATGCCATGTCCCTCATATCTTGCCCCCTAAGTTGTGTCTTCCTCCTTGACTTTTTCCCCTGCTTTTGCAACATCTGTGAGCTTAGTTTTGGCACCTTTTGGTCCTTTGCACTGCACCTGATATAAACCCAAGCCATTTTCTTAGAGTCACTAAATTTCCCAAATTTTCTTTTTTTCTCCTCCAATTGCAATTCCTTTGATGTTGTCTCCATTCCAGCGTGTTTGTAAGTCCTTCTTTTCTGTTTTGGCCTTCAGTGGGGATCAATTTTAGCAACCTGTGCTGCATGTGCCTGCCCTTGGTGGCGTATGGCCTGCCTGCATTTTGATGGCTTTGACTTTGGGAAAGATTTTTTCTTTTTTTTTTCTTTTTTGTTTTCAGTATTCATGCCATGTCCCTCATATCTTGCCCCCTAAGTTGTGTCTTCCTCCTTGACTTTTTCCCCTGCTTTTGCAACATCTGTGAGCTTAGTTTTGGCACCTTTTGGTCCTTTGCACTGCACCTGATATAAACCCAAGCCATTTTCTTAGAGTCACTAAATTTCCCAAATTTCCTTTTTTTGTCCTCCAATTGCAATTCCTTTGATGGTATCTCCATTCCAGCGTGTTTGTAAGTCCTTCTTTTCTGTTTTGGCCTTCAGTGGGGATCAATTTTAGCAACCTGTGCTGCATGTGCCTGCCCTTGGTGGCGTATGGCCTGCCTGCATTTTGATGGCTTTGACTTTGGGAGAGATTTTTTCTTTTTTTTTTCTTTTTTGTTTTAAGTATTCATGCCATGTCCCTCATATCTTGCTCCCTAAGTTGTGTCTTCCTCCTTGACTTTTTCCCCTGCTTTTGCAACATCTGTGAGCTTAGTTTTGGCATCTTTTGGTCCTTTGCACTGCACCTGATATAAACCCAGGCCATTTTCTTAGAGTCACTAAATTTCCCAAATTTTCTTTTTTTCTCCTCCAATTGCAATTCCTTTGATGTTGACTCCTTTCCGGCGTGTTTGTAAGTCCTTCTTTTCTGTTTTGCCTTCAGTGGGGATCAATTTTGGAGAGGTTTGCTGCATGTGCCTGCCCTTGGTGGCGTATGGCCTGCCTGCATTTTGATGGCTTTGACTTTGGGAAAGATTTTTTCTTTTTTTTTTCTTTTTTGTTTTAAGTATTCATGCCATGTCCCTCATATCTTGCCCCCTAAGTTGTGTCTTCCTCCTTGACTTTTTCCCCTGCTTTTGCATCATCTGTGAGCCTATTTTTTGCATGTTTTGGTCCTTTGCAATGCAGCTGATTTCCTCACAGCCTATTTTTTGAAGACATTAAAATTACTGATTTTCTGCTTTTTTCAATTGCATTTCATTTGAACTTATCTCCTTTCCAGAGTGTTTGCAAGCCTTTCTTTTGGATTCACAAGATTTCTTTTCCCTTCCCGAAAGGAAATGAAATTTCCTTTTCGGAAGGGAAAAAAAATCTTGTGATTTCAATGGGGACGAATCGAAGAATCATTGGTGCATTTCCCTGCCCTTGATGGCATGCCATGCCTTTTGGTGGCTTTGACTTGGGGAAAGATTTTTTTCATTTTTTGGTTGATTTCTGAAGTGTCCATGCCATGTCCCTCATATCTTGCCACCTAAGTTGTGTCTTCCTCCTTGACTTTTTCCCCTGCTTTTGCAACATCTGTGAGCTTAGTTTTTGCATCTTTTGGTCCTTCGCACTGCACCTGATATTATCCCGGGCCATTTTCTTACAGTCACTAAATTTCCCAAATTTTCTTTTTTTCTCCTCCAATTACAATTCCTTTGATGGTGTCTCCGCTCCAGCCTGTTTGTAGGCCCTTCTTTTCTGTTTTGGCCTTCAGTGGGGATCAGATTTGGCAAGCTTTGCTGCATGTGCCTGCCCTTGGTGGCATATGGCCTGCCTGCATTTTGAAGGCTTTGACTTTGGGAACGATTTTTTCTTGTTTTTCTTTTTTCTTGTTTTAAATATTCATGCCATGTCCCTCATATCTTGCCCCCTAAGTTGTGTTTTCCTCCTTGACTTTTTCCGCTGCTTTTGAAATATCTGTGAGCTTTGTTTTGGCATCATTTAGTCCTTCGCACTGCACCTGACATAATCCCTTGCCATTTTCTTACAGTCACTAAATTTACCAAATTTACATTTTTACTTTTCCTAATGCAATATTTCCGATGCTGTCTCCATCCACCGCCCCTCACTGCCTGAAGCCCTGCCCCTCACACAGGGAGCCCCAGCCATGACTGCCTAGTGCCCCGCCCCGCACTGACTGGATCCCCACCCCTGAAAGCCTGGAACCCCGCGCCTCACTCATGGGGCCTTGCCCTTCATAATTGGAGCCCCGCCCCTCAAATATGGAGCCTTGCCCCTGACTGCATGGAGCCCTGCCCATCCCTCATGGATCCCCACCCATCACTGGCTGGAGCCTTGCCCCACAAACATGGAGCCCTTTCCCTCACATATGGAGCCTTGCCCCTCTCTGGCTGGAGCCCTGCCACTAACACAAAGAGCCCCGGCCATCACTGCCCTGAGCCCCGCCCCTCACTGACTGGATCCCCACCCCTGAAAGCCTGGAACCCCAGCCTTCACTCATGGGGCCTTGCCCTTCATATTTGAAGCCCCGCCCCTCAAATATGGAGCCCTATCCCTCACTGCATGGAGCCCTGCCCATCCCACATGGAGCCCCGCCCATCACTGGCTGGAGTCCCGCCCCACACAC
The DNA here is from genome assembly GCA_021963965.1 of Artemisiospiza belli. Taxonomy (NCBI): domain Eukaryota; kingdom Metazoa; phylum Chordata; class Aves; order Passeriformes; family Passerellidae; genus Artemisiospiza; species Artemisiospiza belli. The sequence goes on along the minus strand of JAKDEW010000467.1, from coordinate 40,670 downwards.
ATGGAGCCTTTTCCCTCACACATGGAGCCCTGCCCCTCTCTGGCTGCAGCCCTAACCCTAACACATGGAGCCTCGGCAATCACTGCCTAGAGCCCCACCCCTCACTGACTGGATCCCCACCCCTCACAGCCCGGAACCCCGCCCCTGACGCATGGAACCCCTTCCCTCACTCATGGAGCCCTGCCCATCCCACATGGAGCCCCGCCCATCACTGGCTGGAGCCCTGCCCCACACACATGGAGCCGCTTCCGTCACACATAGAGCACCGCCCCTCACTGCCTGAAGCCCTGCCCCTCACACATGGAGCCCCGCGTTTGTAGGTCCTTCTTTTCGGTTTTGGCCTTCAGTGGGGATCAATTTTGGCAAGCTTTGCTGCATGTGTCTGCACTTGCTGGCGTATGGCCTGCCTGCATTTTGATGGCTTTGACTTTGGGAAAGATTTTTTCTTGTTTTTTTTTTTTGTTTAACTGTTCATGCCATGTCCCTCATATCTTGCCCCGTAAGTTGTGTCTTCCTCCTTGACTATTTCCCCTGATTTTGCAACATCTCTTAGCTTAATTTTTGCATCTTTTGGTCCTTCGCACTGCACCTCATATAATCCCGGGCCATTTTCTTAGAGTAACTAGATTTCCCAAATTTCCTTTTTTTCTCCTCCAATTGCAATTCCTTTGATGGAGTCTCCGTTCCAGTGTGTTTGTAGGTCCTTCTTTTCTGTTTGGGCCTTCAGTGGGGATCAATTTTGGCAAGCTTTGCTGCATGTGCCTGGACTTGCTGGTGTATGGCCTGCCTGCATTTTGATGGCTTTGACTTTGGAAAAATTTTTTTTTTTCGTTGTTTTGTGAAGTGTCCATGCCATGTCCCTCATATCTTGCCCCCTAAGTTGTGTCTTCCTCCTTGACTTTTTCCCCTGCTTTTGCAACATCTGTGAGCCTATTTTTTGCATGTTTTGGTCCTTTGCAATGCAGCTGATTTCCTCACAGCCTATTTTTTGAAGACATTAAAATTACTGATTTTCTGCTTTTTTCAATTGCATTTCATTTGAACTTATCTCATTTCCAGAGTGTTTGCAAGCCTTTCTTTTGGGATTCACAAGATTCCTTTTCCCTTCCCGAAAGGAAATTTCATTTCCTTTCGGGAAGGGAAAAGAAATCTTGTGATTTCAATGGGGACGAATCGAAGAATCATTGGTGCATTTCCCTGCCCTTGATGGCATGCCATGCCTTTTGGTGGCTTTGACTTGGGGAAAGATTTTTTTCATTTTTTGGTTGATTTCTGAAGTGTCCATGCCATGTCCTCATATCTTGCCACCTAAGTTGTGTCTTCCTCCTTGACTTTTTCCCCTGCTTTTGCAACATCTGTGAGCTTAGTTTTTGCATCTTTTGGTCCTTTGCACTGCACCTGATATTATCCCGGGCCATTTTCTTACAGTCACTAAATTTCCCAAATTTTCTTTTTTTCTCCTCCAATTACAATTCCTTTGATGGTGTCTCCGCTCCAGCCTGTTTGTAGGTCCTTCTTTTCTGTTTTGGCCTTCAGTGGGGATCAGATTTGGCAAGCTTTGCTGCATGTGCCTGCACTTGCTGGCGTATGGCCTGCCTGCATTTTGAAGGCTTTGACTTTGGGAACGATTTTTTCTTGTTTTTCTTTTTTCTTGTTTTAAATATTCATGCCATGTCCCTCATATCTTGCCCCCTAAGTTGTGTTTTCCTCCTTGACTTTTTCCGCTGCTTTTGAAATATCTGTGAGCTTTGTTTTGGCATCATTTAGTCCTTCGCACTGCACCTGACATAATCCCGGGCCATTTTCTTACAGTCACTAAATTTACCAAATTTACATTTTTACTTTTCCTAATGCAATATTTCCGATGCTGTCTCCATCCACCGCCCCTCACTGCCTGAAGCCCTGCCCCTCACACAGGGAGCCCCAGCCATGACTGCCTAGTGCCCCGCCCCGCACTGACTGGATCCCCACCCCTGAAAGCCTGGAACCCCGCGCCTCACTCATGGGGCCTTGCCCTTCATAATTGGAGCCCCGCCCCTCAAAGATGGAGCCTTGCCCCTGACTGCATGGAGCCCTGCCCATCCCTCATGGATCCCCGCCCATCACTGGCTGGAGCCCTGCCCCACAAACATGGAGCCCTTTCCCTCACACATGGAGCCTTGCCCCTCTCTGGCTGGAGCCCTGCCCCTAACACAAAGAGCGCCGGCCATCACTGCCCTGAGCCCCGCCCCTCACTGACTGGATCCCCACCCCTGAAAGCCTGGAACCCCGGCCTTCACTCATGGGGCCTTGCCCTTCATATTTGAAGCCCCGCCCCTCAAATATGGAGCCCTATCCCTCACTGCATGGAGCCCTGCCCATCCCACATGGAGCCCCGCCCATCACTGGCTGGAGCCCCGCCCCACACACATGGAGCCTTTTCCCTCACACATGGAGCCCTGCCCCTCTCTGGCTGCAGCCCTAACCCTAACACATGGAGCCTCGGCAATCACTGCCTAGAGCCCCACCCCTCACTGACTGGATCCCCACCCCTCACAGCCCGGAACCCCGCCCCTGACGCATGGAACCCCTTCCCTCACTCATGGAGCCCTGCCCATCCCACATGGAGCCCCGCCCATCACTGGCTGGAGCCCTGCCCCACACACATGGAGCCGCTTCCGTCACACATAGAGCACCGCCCCTCACTGCCTGAAGCCCTGCCCCTCACACATGGAGCCCCGCCTTTGTAGGTCCTTCTTTTCGGTTTTGGCCTTCAGTGGGGATCAATTTTGGCAAGCTTTGCTGCATGTGTCTGCACTTGCTGGCGTATGGCCTGCCTGCATTTTGATGGCTTTGACTTTGGGAAAGATTTTTTCTTGTTTTTTTTTTTTTGTTTAACTGTTCATGCCATGTCCCTCATATCTTGCCCCGTAAGTTGTGTCTTCCTCCTTGACTATTTCCCCTGATTTTGCAACATCTCTTAGCTTAATTTTTGCATCTTTTGGTCCTTCGCACTGCACCTCATATAATCCCGGGCCATTTTCTTAGAGTAACTAGATTTCCCAAATTTCCTTTTTTTCTCCTCCAATTGCAATTCCTTTGATGGAGTCTCCGTTCCAGTGTGTTTGTTGGTCCTTCTTTTCTGTTTGGGCCTTCAGTGGGGATGAATTTTGGCAAGCTTTGCTGCATGTGCCTGGACTTGCTGGTGTATGGCCTGCCTGCATTTTGATGGCTTTGACTTTGGAAAAATTTTTTTTTTTTCGTTGTTTTGTGAAGTGTCCATGCCATGTCCCTCATATCTTGCCCCCTAAGTTGTGTCTTCCTCCTTGACTTTTTCCCCTGCTTTTGCAACATCTGTGAGTCTATTTTTTGCATGTTTTGGTCCTTTGCAATGCAGCTGATTTCCTCACAGCCTATTTTTTGAAGACATTAAAATTACTGATTTTCTGCTTTTTTCAATTGCATTTCATTTGAACTTATCTCCTTTCCAGAGTGTTTGCAAGCCTTTCTTTTGGGATTCACAAGATTCCTTTTCCCTTCCCGAAAGGAAATTTCATTTCCTTTCGGGAAGGGAAAAGAAATCTTGTGATTTCAATGGGGACGAATCGAAGAATCATTGGTGCATTTCCCTGCCCTTGATGGCATGCCATGCCTTTTGGTGGCTTTGACTTGGGGAAAGATTTTTTTCATTTTTTGGTTGATTTCTGAAGTGTCCATGCCATGTCCTCATATCTTGCCACCTAAGTTGTGTCTTCCTCCATGACTTTTTCCCCTGCTTTTGCAACATCTGTGAGCTTAGTTTTGGCATCTTTTGGTCCTTCGCACTGCACCTGATATTATCCCGGGCCATTTCCTTACAGTCACTAAATTTCCCAAATTTTCTTTTTTTCTCCTCCAATTACAATTCCTTTGATGGTGTCTCCGCTCCAGCCTGTTTGTAGGCCCTTCTTTTCTGTTTTGGCCTTCAGTGGGGATCAGATTTGGCAAGCTTTGCTGCATGTGCCTGCACTTGCTGGCGTATGGCCTGCCTGCATTTTGAAGGCTTTGACTTTGGGAACGATTTTTTCTTGTTTTCTTTTTTCTTGTTTTAAATATTCATGCCATGTCCCTCATATCTTGCCCCCTAAGTTGTGTTTTCCTCCTTGACTTTTTCCGCTGCTTTTGAAATATCTGTGAGCTTTGTTTTGGCATCATTTAGTCCTTCGCACTGCACCTGACATAATCCCGGGCCATTTTCTTACAGTCACTAAATTTACCAAATTTACATTTTTACTTTTCCTAATGCAATATTTCCGATGCTGTCTCCATCCACCGCCCCTCACTGCCTGAAGCCCTGCCCCTCACACAGGGAGCCCCAGCCATGACTGCCTAGTGCCCCGCCCCGCACTGACTGGATCCCCACCCCTGAAAGCCTGGAACCCCGCGCCTCACTCATGGGGCCTTGCCCTTCATAATTGGAGCCCCGCCCCTCAAAGATGGAGCCTTGCCCCTGACTGCATGGAGCCCTGCCCATCCCTCATGGATCCCCGCCCATCACTGGCTGGAGCCCTGCCCCCACGAACATGGAGCCCTTTCCCTCACACATGGAGCCTTGCCCCTCTCTGGCTGGAGCCCTGCCACTAACACAAAGAGCCCCGGCCATCACTGCCCTGAGCCCCGCCCCTCACTGACTGGATCCCCACCCCTGAAAGCCTGGAACCCCGGCCTTCACTCATGGGGCCTTGCCCTTCATATTTGAAGCCCCGCCCCTCAAATATGGAGCCCTATCCCTCACTGCATGGAGCCCTGCCCATCCCACATGGAGCCCCGCCCATCACTGGCTGGAGCCCCGCCCCACACACATGGAGCCTTTTCCCTCACACATGGAGCCCTGCCCCTCTCTGGCTGCAGCCCTAACCCTAACACATGGAGCCTCGGCAATCACTGCCTAGAGCCCCACCCCTCACTGACTGGATCCCCACCCCTCACAGCCCGGAACCCCGCCCCTCACGCATGGAACCCCTTCCCTCACTCATGGAGCCCTGCCCATCCCACATGGAGCCCCGCCCATCACTGCCTGGAGCCCTGCCCCACACACATGGAGCCGCTTCCGTCACACATAGAGCACCGCCCCTCACTGCCTGAAGCCCTGCCCCTCACACATGGAGCCCCGCCTTTGTAGGTCCTTCTTTTCGGTTTTGGCCTTCAGTGGGGATCAATTTTGGCAAGCTTTGCTGCATGTGTCTGCACTTGCTGGCGTATGGCCTGCCTGCATTTTGATGGCTTTGACTTTGGGAAAGATTTTTTCTTGTTTTTTTTTTTTTGTTTAACTGTTCATGCCATGTCCCTCATATCTTGCCCCCTAAGTTGTGTCTTCCTCCTTGACTATTTCCCCTGATTTTGCAACATCTCTTAGCTTAATTTTTGCATCTTTTGGTCCTTCGCACTGCACCTCATATAATCCCGGGCCATTTTCTTAGAGTAACTAGATTTCCCAAATTTCCTTTTTTTCTCCTCCAATTGCAATTCCTTTGATGGAGTCTCCGTTCCAGTGTGTTTGTAGGTCCTTCTTTTCTGTTTGGGCCTTCAGTGGGGATCAATTTTGGCAAGCTTTGCTGCATGTGCCTGGACTTGCTGGTGTATGGCCTGCCTGCATTTTGATGGCTTTGACTTTGGAAAAATTTTTTTTTTTCCTTGTTTTGTGAAGTGTCCATGCCATGTCCCTCATATCTTGCCCCCTAAGTTGTGTCTTCCTCCTTGACTTTTTCCCCTGCTTTTGCAACATCTGTGAGCCTATTTTTTGCATGTTTTGGTCCTTTGCAATGCAGCTGATTTCCTCACAGCCTATTTTTTGAAGACATTAAAATTATTGATTTTCTGCTTTTTTCAATTGCATTTCATTTGAACTTATCTCCTTTCCAGAGTGTTTGCAAGCCTTTCTTTTGGGATTCACAAGATTCCTTTTCCCTTCCCGAAAGGAAATTTCATTTCCTTTCGGGAAGGGAAAAGAAATCTTGTGATTTCAATGGGGATGAATCGAAGAATCATTGGTGCATTTCCCTGCCCTTGATGGCATGCCATGCCTTTTGGTGGCTTTGACTTGGGGAAAGATTTTTTTCATTTTTTGGTTGATTTCTGAAGTGTCCATGCCATGTCCTCATATCTTGCCACCTAAGTTGTGTCTTCCTCCATGACTTTTTCCCCTGCTTTTGCAACATCTGTGAGCTTAGTTTTGGCATCTTTTGGTCCTTCGCACTGCACCTGATATTATCCCGGGCCATTTCCTTACAGTCACTAAATTTCCCAAATTTTCTTTTTTTCTCCTCCAATTACAATTCCTTTGATGGTGTCTCCGCTCCAGCCTGTTTGTAGGCCCTTCTTTTCTGTTTTGGCCTTCAGTGGGGATCAGATTTGGCAAGCTTTGCTGCATGTGCCTGCACTTGCTGGCGTATGGCCTGCCTGCATTTTGAAGGCTTTGACTTTGGGAACGATTTTTTCTTGTTTTCTTTTTTCTTGTTTTAAATATTCATGCCATGTCCCTCATATCTTGCCCCCTAAGTTGTGTTTTCCTCCTTGACTTTTTCCGCTGCTTTTGAAATATCTGTGAGCTTTGTTTTGGCATCATTTAGTCCTTCGCACTGCACCTGACATAATCCCGGGCCATTTTCTTACAGTCACTAAATTTACCAAATTTACATTTTTACTTTTCCTAATGCAATATTTCCGATGCTGTCTCCATCCACCGCCCCTCACTGCCTGAAGCCCTGCCCCTCACACAGGGAGCCCCAGCCATGACTGCCTAGTGCCCCGCCCCGCACTGACTGGATCCCCACCCCTGAAAGCCTGGAACCCCGCGCCTCACTCATGGGGCCTTGCCCTTCATAATTGGAGCCCCGCCCCTCAAAGATGGAGCCTTGCCCCTGACTGCATGGAGCCCTGCCCATCCCTCATGGATCCCCGCCCATCACTGGCTGGAGCCCTGCCCCACGAACATGGAGCCCTTTCCCTCACACATGGAGCCTTGCCCCTCTCTGGCTGGAGCCCTGCCACTAACACAAAGAGCCCCGGCCATCACTGCCCTGAGCCCCGCCCCTCACTGACTGGATCCCCACCCCTGAAAGCCTGGAACCCCGGCCTTCACTCATGGGGCCTTGCCCTTCATATTTGAAGCCCCGCCCCTCAAATATGGAGCCCTATCCCTCACTGCATGGAGCCCTGCCCATCCCACATGGAGCCCCGCCCATCACTGGCTGGAGCCCCGCCCCACACACATGGAGCCTTTTCCCTCACACATGGAGCCCTGCCCCTCTCTGGCTGCAGCCCTAACCCTAACACATGGAGCCTCGGCAATCACTGCCTAGAGCCCCACCCCTCACTGACTGGATCCCCACCCCTCACAGCCCGGAACCCCGCCCCTCACGCATGGAACCCCTTCCCTCACTCATGGAGCCCTGCCCATCCCACATGGAGCCCCGCCCATCACTGCCTGGAGCCCTGCCCCACACACATGGAGCCGCTTCCGTCACACATAGAGCACCGCCCCTCACTGCCTGAAGCCCTGCCCCTCACACATGGAGCCCCGCCTTTGTAGGTCCTTCTTTTCGGTTTTGGCCTTCAGTGGGGATCAATTTTGGCAAGCTTTGCTGCATGTGTCTGCACTTGCTGGCGTATGGCCTGCCTGCATTTTGATGGCTTTGACTTTGGGAAAGATTTTTTCTTGTTTTTTTTTTTTTGTTTAACTGTTCATGCCATGTCCCTCATATCTTGCCCCCTAAGTTGTGTCTTCCTCCTTGACTATTTCCCCTGATTTTGCAACATCTCTTAGCTTAATTTTTGCATCTTTTGGTCCTTCGCACTGCACCTCATATAATCCCGGGCCATTTTCTTAGAGTAACTAGATTTCCCAAATTTCCTTTTTTTCTCCTCCAATTGCAATTCCTTTGATGGAGTCTCCGTTCCAGTGTGTTTGTAGGTCCTTCTTTTCTGTTTGGGCCTTCAGTGGGGATCAATTTTGGCAAGCTTTGCTGCATGTGCCTGGACTTGCTGGTGTATGGCCTGCCTGCATTTTGATGGCTTTGACTTTGGAAAAATTTTTTTTTTTCCTTGTTTTGTGAAGTGTCCATGCCATGTCCCTCATATCTTGCCCCCTAAGTTGTGTCTTCCTCCTTGACTTTTTCCCCTGCTTTTGCAACATCTGTGAGCCTATTTTTTGCATGTTTTGGTCCTTTGCAATGCAGCTGATTTCCTCACAGCCTATTTTTTGAAGACATTAAAATTATTGATTTTCTGCTTTTTTCAATTGCATTTCATTTGAACTTATCTCCTTTCCAGAGTGTTTGCAAGCCTTTCTTTTGGGATTCACAAGATTCCTTTTCCCTTCCCGAAAGGAAATTTCATTTCCTTTCGGGAAGGGAAAAGAAATCTTGTGATTTCAATGGGGATGAATCGAAGAATCATTGGTGCATTTCCCTGCCCTTGATGGCATGCCATGCCTTTTGGTGGCTTTGACTTGGGGAAAGATTTTTTTCATTTTTTGGTTGATTTCTGAAGTGTCCATGCCATGTCCTCATATCTTGCCACCTAAGTTGTGTCTTCCTCCATGACTTTTTCCCCTGCTTTTGCAACATCTGTGAGCTTAGTTTTGGCATCTTTTGGTCCTTCGCACTGCACCTGATATTATCCCGGGCCATTTCCTTACAGTCACTAAATTTCCCAAATTTTCTTTTTTTCTCCTCCAATTACAATTCCTTTGATGGTGTCTCCGCTCCAGCCTGTTTGTAGGCCCTTCTTTTCTGTTTTGGCCTTCAGTGGGGATCAGATTTGGCAAGCTTTGCTGCATGTGCCTGCACTTGCTGGCGTATGGCCTGCCTGCATTTTGAAGGCTTTGACTTTGGGAACGATTTTTTCTTGTTTTCTTTTTTCTTGTTTTAAATATTCATGCCATGTCCCTCATATCTTGCCCCCTAAGTTGTGTTTTCCTCCTTGACTTTTTCCGCTGCTTTTGAAATATCTGTGAGCTTTGTTTTGGCATCATTTAGTCCTTCGCACTGCACCTGACATAATCCCGGGCCATTTTCTTACAGTCACTAAATTTACCAAATTTACATTTTTACTTTTCCTAATGCAATATTTCCGATGCTGTCTCCATCCACCGCCCCTCACTGCCTGAAGCCCTGCCCCTCACACAGGGAGCCCCAGCCATGACTGCCTAGTGCCCCGCCCCGCACTGACTGGATCCCCACCCCTGAAAGCCTGGAACCCCGCGCCTCACTCATGGGGCCTTGCCCTTCATAATTGGAGCCCCGCCCCTCAAATATGGAGCCTTGCCCCTGACTGCATGGAGCCCTGCCCATCCCTCATGGATCCCCGCCCATCACTGGCTGGAGCCCTGCCCCACAAACATGGAGCCCTTTCCCTCACACATGGAGCCTTGCCCCTCTCTGGCTGGAGCCCTGCCACTAACACAAAGAGCCCCGGCCATCACTGCCCTGAGCCCCGCCCCTCACTGACTGGATCCCCACCCCTGAAAGCCTGGAACCCCGGCCTTCACTCATGGGGCCTTGCCCTTCATATTTGAAGCCCCGCCCCTCAAATATGGAGCCCTATCCCTCACTGCATGGAGCCCTGCCCATCCCACATGGAGCCCCGCCCATCACTGGCTGGAGCCCTGCCCCACACACATGGAGCCTTTTCCCTCACACATGGAGCCCTGCCCCTCTCTGGCTGCAGCCCTAACCCTTACACATGGAGCCTCGGCAATCACTGCCTAGAGCCCCACCCCTCACTGACTGGATCCCCACCCCTCACAGCCCGGAACCCCGCCCCTCACGCATGGAACCCCTTCCCTCACTCATGGAGCCCTGCCCATCCCACATGGAGCCCCGCCCATCACTGGCTGGAGCCCTGCCCCACACACATGGAGCCGCTTCCGTCACACATAGAGCACCGCCCCTCACTGCCTGAAGCCCTGCCCCTCACACATGGAGCCCCGCGTTTGTAGGTCCTTCTTTTCGGTTTTGGCCTTCAGTGGGGATCAATTTGGGCAAGCTTTGCTGCATGTGTCTGCACTTGCTGGCGTATGTCCTGCCTGCATTTTGATGGTTTTGACTTTGGGAAAGATTTTTTCTTGTTTTTTTTTTTTGTTTAACTGTTCATGCCATGTCCCTCATATCTTGCCCCGTAAGTTGTGTCTTCCTCCTTGACTATTTCCCCTGATTTTGCAACATCTCTTAGCTTAATTTTTGCATCTTTTGGTCCTTCGCACTGCACCTCATATAATCCCGGGCCATTTTCTTAGAGTAACTAGATTTCCCAAATTTCCTTTTTTTCTCCTCCAATTGCAATTCCTTTGATGGAGTCTCCATTCCAGTGTGTTTGTAGGTCCTTCTTTTCTGTTTGGGCCTTCAGTGGGGATGAATTTTGGCAAGCTTTGCTGCATGTGCCTGGACTTGCTGGTGTATGGCCTGCCTACATTTTGATGGCTTTGACTTTGGAAAAATTATTTTTTTTCGTTGTTTTGTGAAGTGTCCATGCCATGTCCCTCATATCTTGCCCCCTAAGTTGTGTCTTCCTCCTTGACTTTTTCCCCTGCTTTTGCAACATCTGTGAGCCTATTTTTTGCATGTTTTGGTCGTTTGCAATGCAGCTGATTTCCTCACAGCCTATTTTTTGAAGACATTAAAATTACTGATTTTCTGCTTTTTTCAATTGCATTTCATTTGAACTTATCTCCTTTCCAGAGTGTTTGCAAGCCTTTCTTTTGGGATTCACAAGATTCCTTTTCCCTTCCCGAAAGGAAATTTCATTTCCTTTCGGGAAGGGAAAAGAAATCTTGTGATTTCAATGGGGACGAATCGAAGAACCATTGGTGCATTTCCCTGCCCTTGATGGCATGCCATGCCTTTTGGTGGCTTTGACTTGGGGAAAGATTTTTTTCATTTTTTGGTTGATTTCTGAAGTGTCCATGCCATGTCCTCATATCTTGCCACCTAAGTTGTGTCTTCCTCCTTGACTTTTTCCCCTGCTTTTGCAACATCTGTGAGCTTCCTTTTTGCATCTTTTGGTCCTTCGCACTGCACCTGATATTATCCCGGGCCATTTTCTTAGAGTCACTAAATTTCCCAAATTTTCTTTTTTTCTCCTCCAATTACAATTCCTTTGATGGTGTCTCCGCTCCAGCCTGTTTGTAGGCCCTTCTTTTCTGTTTTGGCCTTCAGTGGGGATCAGATTTGGCAAGCTTTGCTGCATGTGCCAGCACTTGCTGGCGTATGGCCTGCCTGCATTTTGAAGGCTTTGACTTTGGGAACGATTTTTTCTTGTTTTTCTTTTTTCTTGTTTTAAATATTCATGCCATGTCCCTCATATCTCTCCCCCTACGTTGTGTTTTCCTCCTTGACTTTTTCCGCTGCTTTTGAAATATCTGTGAGCTTTGTTTTGGCATCATTTAGTCCTTCGCACTGCACCTGACATAATCCCGGGCCATTTTCTTACAGTCACTAAATTTACCAAATTTACATTTTTACTTTTCCTAATGCAATATTTCCGATGCTGTCTCCATCCACCGCCCCTCACTGCCTGAAGCCCTGCCCCTCACACAGGGAGCCCCAGCCATGACTGCCTAGTGCCCCACCCCGCACTGACTGGATCCCCACCCCTGAAAGCCTGGAACCCCGCGCCTCACTCATGGGGCCTTGCCCTTCATAATTGGAGCCCCGCCCCTCAAATATGGAGCCTTGCCCCTGACTGCATGGAGCCCTGCCCATCCCTCATGGATCCCCGCCCATCACTGGCTGGAGCCCTGCCCCACAAACATGGAGCCTTTTCCCTCACACATGGAGCCTTGCCCCACTCTGGCTGGAGCCCTGCCACTAACATAAAGAGCCCCGGCCATCACTGCCCTGAGCCCCGCCCCTCACTGACTGGATCCCCACCCCTGAAAGCCTGGAACCCCGGCCTTCACTCATGGGGCCTTGCCCTTCATATTTGAAGCCCCGCCCCTCAAATATGGAGCCCTATCCCTCACTGCATGGAGCCCTGCCCATCCCACATGGAGCCCCGCCCATCACTGGCTGGAGCCCTGCCCCACACACATGGAGCCTTTTCCCTCACACATGGAGCCCTGCCCCTCTCTGGCTGCAGCCCTAACCCTAACACATGGAGCCTCGGCAATCACTGCCTAGAGCCCCACCCCTCACTGACTGGATCCCCACCCCTCACAGCCCGGAACCCCGCCCCTCACGCATGGAACCCCTTCCCTCACTCATGGAGCCCTGCCCATCCCACATGGAGCCCCGCCCATCACTGGCTGGAGCCCTGCCCCACACACATGGAGCCGCTTCCGTCACACATAGAGCACCGCCCCTCACTGCGACTGCATGGAGCCCTGCCCATCCCTCATGGATCCCCGCCCATCACTGGCTGGAGCCCTGCCCCACAAACATGGAGCCCTTTCCCTCACACATGGAGCCTTGCCCCTCTCTGGCTGGAGCCCTGCCACTAACACAAACAGCCCCGGCCATCACTGCCCTGAGCCCCGCCCCTCACTGACTGGATCCCCACCCCTGAAAGCCTGGAACCCCGGCCTTCACTCATGGGGCCTTGCCCTTCATATTTGAAGCCCCACCCCTCAAATATGGAGCCTTATCCCTCACTGCATGGAGCCCTGCCCATCCCACATGGAGCCCCGCCCATCACTGGCTGGAGCCCTGCCCCACACACATGGAGCCTTTTCCCTCACACATGGAGCCCTGCCCCTCTCTGGCTGCAGCCCTAACCCTAACACATGGAGCCTCGGCAATCACTGCCTAGAGCCCCACCCCTCACTGACTGGATCCCCACCCCTCACAGCCCGGAACCCCGCCCCTCACGCATGGAACCCCTTCCCTCACTCATGGAGCCCTGCCCATCCCACATGGAGCCCCGCCCATCACTGGCTGGAGCCCTGCCCCACACACATGGAGCCGCTTCCCTCACACATAGAGCACCGCCCCTCACTGCCTGAAGCCCTGCCCCTCACACATGGAGCCCCGCGTTTGTAGGTACTTCTTTTCGGTTTTGGCCTTCAGTGGGGATCAATTTTGGCAAGCTTTGCTGCATGTGTCTGCACTTGCTGGCGTATGGCCTGCCTGCATTTTGATGGCTTTGACTTTGGGAAAGATTTTTTCATGTTTTTTTTTTTTTGTTAAACTGTTCATGCCATGTCCCTCATATCTTGCCCCGTAAGTTGTGTCTTCCTCCTTGACTATTTCCCCTGATTTTGCAACATCTCTTAGCTTAATTTTTGCATCTTTTGGTCCTTCGCACTGCACCTCATATAATCCCGGGCCATTTTCTTAGAGTCACTAGATTTCCCAAATTTCCTTTTTTTCTCCTCCAATTGCAATTCCTTTGATGGAGTCTCCGTTCCAGTGTGTTTGTAGGTCCTTCTTTTCTGTTTGGGCCTTCAGTGGGGATGAATTTTGGCAAGCTTTGCTGCATGTGCCTGGACTTGCTGGTGTATGGCCTGCCTGCATTTTGATGGCTTTGACTTTGGAAAAATTTTTTTTTTTTCGTTGTTTTGTGAAGTGTCCATGCCATGTCCCTCATATCTTGCCCCCTAAGTTGTGTCTTCCTCCTTGACTTTTTCCCCTGCTTTTGCAACATCTGTGAGCCTATTTTTTGCATGTTTTGGTCCTTTGCAATGCTGCCGATTTCCTCACAGCCTATTTTTTGAAGACATTAAAATTACTGATTTTCTGCTTTTTTCAATTGCATTTCATTTGAACTTATCTTCTTTCCAGAGTGTTTGCAAGCCTTTCTTTTGGGATTCACAAGATTCCTTTTCCCTTCCCGAAAGGAAATTTCATTTCCTTTCGGGAAGGGAAAAGAAATCTTGTGATTTCAATGGGGACGAATCGAAGAATCATTGGTGCATTTCCCTGCCCTTGATGGCATGCCATGCCTTTTGGTGGCTTTGACTTGGGGAAAGAGTTTTTTCATTTTTTGGTTGATTTCTGAAGTGTCCATGCCATGTCCTCATATCTTGCCACCTAAGTTGTGTCTTCCTCCTTGACTTTTTCCCCTGCTTTTGCAACATCTGTGAGCTTCGTTTTTGCATCTTTTGGTCCTTCGCACTGCACCTGATATTATCCCGGGCCATTTTCTTACAGTCACTAAATTTCCCAAATTTTCTTTTTTTCTCCTCCAATTACAATTCCTTTGATGGTGTCTCCACTCCAGCCTGTTTGTAGGCCCTTATTTTCTGTTTTGGCCTTCAGTGGGGATCAGATTTGGCAAGCTTTGCTGCATGTGCCTGCACTTGCTGGCGTATGGCCTGCCTGCATTTTGAAGGCTTTGACTTTCCGAACGATTTTTTCTTGTTTTTCTTTTTTCTTGTTGTAAATATTCATGCCATGTCCCTCATATCTTGCCCCCTACGTTGTGTTTTCCTCCTTGACTTTTTCCGCTGTTTTTGAAATATCTGTGAGCTTTGTTTTGGCATCATTTAGTCCTTCGCACTGCACCTGACATAATCCCGGGCCATTTTCTTACAGTCACTAAATTTACCAAATTTACATTTTTACTTTTCCTAATGCAATATTTCCGATGCTGTCTCCATCCACCGCCCCTCACTGCCTGAAGCCCTGCCCCTCACACAGGGAGCCCCAGCCATGACTGCCTAGTGTCCCGCCCCGCACTGACTGGATCCCCACCCCTGAAAGCCTGGAACCCCGCGCCTCACTCATGGGGCCTTGCCCTACATAATTGGAGCCCTGCCCCTCAAATATGGAGCCTTGCCCCTGACTGCATGGAGCCCTGCCCATCCCTCATGGATCCCCGCCCATCACTGGCTGGAGCCCTGCCCCACAAACATGGAGCCCTTTCCCTCACACATGGAGCCTTGCCCCTCTCTGGCTGGAGCCCTGCCACTAACACAAAGAGCCCCGGCCATCACTGCCCTGAGCCCCGCCCCTCACTGACTGGATCCCCACCCCTGAAAGCCTGGAACCCCGGCCTTCACTCATGGGGCCTTGCCCTTCATATTTGAAGCCCCGCCCCTCAAATATGGAGCCCTATCCCTCACTGCATGGAGCCCTGCCCATCCCACATGGAGCCCCGCCCATCACTGGCTGGAGCCCTGCCCCACACACATGGAGCCTTTTCCCTCACACATGGAGCCCTGCCCCTCTCTGGCTGCAGCCCTAACCCTAACACATGGAGCCTCGGCAATCACTGCCTAGAGCCCCACCCCTCACTGACTGGATCCCCACCCCTCACAGCCCGGAACACCGCCCCTCACGCATGGAACCCCTTCCCTCACTCATCGAGCCCTGCCCATCCCACATGGAGCCCCGCCCATCACTGGCTGGAGCCCTGCCCCACACACATGGAGCCGCTTCCGTCACACATAGAGCACCGCCCCTCACTGCCTGAAGCCCTGCCCCTCACACATGGAGCCCCGCGTTTGTAGGTCCTTCTTTTCGGTTTTGGCCTTCAGTGGGGATCAATTTTGGCAAGCTTTGCTGCATGTGTCTGCACTTGCTGGCGTATGGCCTGCCTGCATTTTGATGGCTTTCACTTTGGGAAAGATTTTTTCTTGTTTTTTTTTTTTTTGTTTAACTCTTCATGCCATGTCCCTCATATCTTGCCCCGTAAGTTGTGTCTTCCTCCTTGACTATTTCCCCTGATTTTGCAACATCTCTTAGCTTAATTTTTGCATCTTTTGGTCCTTTGCACTGCACCTCATATAATCCCGGGCCATTTTCTTAGAGTCACTAGATTTCCCAAATTTCCATTTTTTCTCCTCCAATTGCAATTCCGTTGATGGAGTCTCCGTTCCAGTGTGTTTGTAGGTCCTTCTTTTCTGTTTGGGCCTTCAGTGGGGATGAATTTTTGCAAGCTTTGCTGCATGTGCCTGGACTTGCTGGTGTATGGCCTGCCTGCATTTTGATGGCTTTGACTTTGGAAAAATTTTTTTTTTTCGTTGTTTTGTGAAGTGTCCATGCCATGTCCCTCATATCTTGCCCCCTAAGTTGTGTCTTCCTCCTTGACTTTTTCCCCTGCTTTTGCAACATCTGTGAGCCTATTTTTTGCATGTTTTGGTCCTTTGCAATGCAGCTGATTTCCTCACAGCCTATTTTTTGAAGACATTAAAATTACTGATTTTCTGCTTTGTTCAATTGCATTTCATTTGAACTTATCTCCTTTCCAGAGTGTTTGCAAGCCTTTCTTTTGGGATTCACAAGATTCCTTTTCCCTTCCCGAAAGGAAATTTCATTTCCTTTCGGGAAGGGAAAAGAAATCTTGTGATTTCAATGGGGACGAATCGAAGAATCATTGGTGCATTTCCCTGCCCTTGATGGCATGCCATGCCTTTTGGTGGCTTTGACTTGGGGAAAGATTTTTTTCATTTTTTGGTTGATTTCTGAAGTGTCCATGCCATGTCCTCATATCTTGCCACCTAAGTTGTGTCTTCCTCCTTGACTTTTTCCCCTGCTTTTGCAACATCTGTGAGCTTCCTTTTTGCATCTTTTGGTCCTTCGCACTGCACCTGATATTATCCCGGGCCATTTTCTTAGAGTCACTAAATTTCCCAAATTTTCTTTTTTTCTCCTCCAATTACAATTCCTTTGATGGTGTCTCCGCTCCAGCCTGTTTGTAGGCCCTTCTTTTCTGTTTTGGCCTTCAGTGGGGATCAGATTTGGCAAGCTTTGCTGCATGTGCCTGCACTTGCTGGCGTATGGCCTGCCTGCATTTTGAAGGCTTTGACTTTGGGAACGATTTTTTCTTGTTTTTCTTTTTTCTTGTTTTAAATATTCATGCCATGTCCCTCATATCTCTCCCCCTACGTTGTGTTTTCCTCCTTGACTTTTTCCGCTGCTTTTGAAATATCTGTGAGCTTTGTTTTGGCATCATTTAGTCCTTCGCACTGCACCTGACATAATCCCGGGCCATTTTCTTACAGTCACCAAATTTACCAAATTTACATTTTTACTTTTCCTAATGCAATATTTCCGATGCTGTCTCCATCCACCGCCCCTCACTGCCTGAAGCCCTGCCCCTCACACAGGGAGCCCCAGCCATGACTGCCTAGTGCCCCGCCCCGCACTGACTGGATCCCCACCCCTGAAAGCCTGGAACCCCGCGCCTCACTCATGGGGCCTTGCCCTTCATAATTGGAGCCCTGCCCCTCAAATATGGAGCCTTGCCCCTGACTGCATGGAGCCCTGCCCATCCCTCATGGATCCCCGCCCATCACTGGCTGGAGCCCTGCCCCACAAACATGGAGCCCTTTCCCTCACACATGGAGCCTTGCCCCTCTCTGGCTGGAGCCCTGCCACTAACATAAAGAGCCCCGGCCATCACTGCCCTGAGCCCCGCCCCTCACTGACTGGATCCCCACTCCTGAAAGCCTGGAACCCCACGCCTCACTCATGGGGCCTTGCCCTTCATATTTGAAGCCCCGCCCCTCAAATATGGAGCCCTATCCCTCACTGCATGGAGCCCTGCCCATCCCACATGGAGCCCCGCCCATCACTGGCTGGAGCCCTGCCCCACACACATGGAGCCTTTTCCCTCACACATGGAGCCCTGCCCCTCTCTGGCTGCAGCCCTAACCCTAACACATGGAGCCTCGGCAATCACTGCCTAGAGCCCCACCCCTCACTGACTGGATCCCCACCCCTCACAGCCCGGAACCCCGCCCCTCACGCATGGAACCCCTTCCCTCACTCATGGAGCCCTGCCCATCCCACATGGATCCCCGCCCATCACTGGCTGGAGCCCTGCCCCACACACATGGAGCCGCTTCCCACACACATAGAGCACCGCCCCTCACTGCCTGAAGCCCTGCCCCTCACACATGGAGCCCCGCGTTTGTAGGTCCTTCTTTTCGGTTTTGGCCTTCAGTGGGGATCAATTTTGGCAAGCTTTGCTGCATGTGTCTGCACTTGCTGGCGTATGGCCTGCCTGCATTTTGATGGCTTTGACTTTGGGAAAGATTTTTTCTTGTTTTTTTTTTTTTTGTTTAACTGTTCATGCCATGTCCCTCATATCTTGCCCCGTAAGTTGTGTCTTCCTCCTTGACTATTTCCCCTGATTTTGCAACATCTCTTAGCTTAATTTTTGCATCTTTTGGTCCTTCGCACTGCACCTCATATAATCCCGGGCCATTTTCTTAGAGTCACTAGATTTCCCAAATTTCCTTTTTTTCTCCTCCAATTGCAATTCCTTTGATGGAGTCTCCGTTCCAGTGTGTTTGTAGGTCCTTCTTTTCTGTTTTGGCCTTCAGTGGGGATCAATTTTGGCAAGCTTTGCTGCATGTGCCTGGACTTGCTGGTGTATGGCCTGCCTGCATTTTGATGGCTTTCACTTGGAAAAAAATTTTTTTTTCGTTGTTTTGTGAAGTGTCCATGCCATGTCCCTCATATCTTGCCCCCTAAGTTGTCTCTTCCTCCTTGACTTTTTCCCCTGCTTTTGCAACATCTGTGAGCCTATTTTTTGCATGTTTTGGTCCTTTGCAATGCAGCTGATTTCCTCACAGCCTATTTTTTGAAGACATTAAAATTACTGATTTTCTGCTTTTTTCAATTGCATTTCATTTGAACTTATCTCCTTTCCAGCGTGTTTGCAAGCCTTTCTTTTGGGATTCACAAGATTCCTTTTCCCTTCCCGAAAGGAAATTTCATTTCCTTTCGGGAAGGGAAAAGAAATCTTGTGATTTCAATGGGGACGAATCGAAGAATCATTGGTGCATTGCCCTGCCCTTGATGGCATGCCATGCCTTTTGGTGGCTTTGACTTGGGGAAAGAGTTTTTTCATTTTTTGGTTGATTTCTGAAGTGTCCATGCCATGTCCTCATATCTTGCCACCTAAGTTGTGTCTTCCTCCTTGACTTTTTCCCCTGCTTTTGCAACATCTGTGAGCTTAGTTTTTGCATCTTTTGGTCCTTCGCACTGCACCTGATATTATCCCGGGCCATTTTCTTACAGTCACTAAATTTCCCAAATTTTCTTTTTTTCTCCTCCAATTACAATTCCTTTGATGGTGTCTCCGCTCCAGCCTGTTTGTAGGCCCTTCTTTTCTGTTTTGGCCTTCAGTGGGGATCAGATTTGGCAAGCTTTGCTGCATGTGCCTGCACTTGCTGGCGTATGGCCTGCCTGCATTTTGAAGGCTTTGACTTTGGGAACGATTTTTTCTTGTTTTTCTTTTTTCTTGTTTTAAATATTCATGCCATGTCCCTCATATCTTGCCCCCTAAGTTGTGTTTTCCTCCTTGACTTTTTCCGCTGCTTTTGAAATATCTGTGAGCTTTGTTTTGGCATCATTTAGTCCTTCGCACTGCACCTGACATAATCCCGGGCCATTTTCTTACAGTCACTAAATTTACCAAATTTACATTTTTACTTTTCCTAATGCAATATTTCCGATGCTGTCTCCATCCACCGCCCCTCACTGCCTGAAGCCCTGCCCCTCACACAGGGAGCCCCAGCCATGACTGCCTAGTGTCCCGCCCCGCACTGACTGGATCCCCACCCCTGAAAGCCTGGAACCCCGCGCCTCACTCATGGGGCCTTGCCCTACATAATTGGAGCCCTGCCCCTCAAATATGGAGCCTTGCCCCTGACTGCATGGAGCCCTGCCCATCCCTCATGGATCCCCGCCCATCACTGGCTGGAGCCCTGCCCCACAAACATGGAGCCCTTTCCCTCACACATGGAGCCTTGCCCCTCTCTGGCTGGAGCCCTGCCACTAACACAAAGAGCCCCGGCCATCACTGCCCTGAGCCCCGCCCCTCACTGACTGGATCCCCACCCCTGAAAGCCTGGAACCCCGCCCCTCACGCATGGAACCCCTTCCCTCACTCATGGAGCCCTGCCCATCCCACATGGAGCCCCGCCCATCACTGGCTGGAGCCCTGCCCCACACACATGGAGCCGCTTCCCTCACACATAGAGCACCGCCCCTCACTGCCTGAAGCCCTGCCCCTCACACATGGAGCCCCGCGTTTGTAGGTACTTCTTTTCGGTTTTGGCCTTCAGTGGGGATCAATTTTGGCAAGCTTTGCTGCATGTGTCTGCACTTGCTGGCGTATGGCCTGCCTGCATTTTGATGGCTTTCACTTTGGGAAAGATTTTTTCTTGTTTTTTTTTTTTTTGTTTAACTCTTCATGCCATGTCACTCATATCTTGCCCCGTAAGTTGTGTCTTCCTCCTTGACTATTTCCCCTGATTTTGCAACATCTCTTAGCTTAATTTTTGCATCTTTTGGTCCTTCGCACTGCACCTCATATAATCCCGGGCCATTTTCTTAGAGTCACTAGATTTCCCAAATTTCCTTTTTTTCTCCTCCAATTGCAATTCCTTTGATGGAGTCTCCGTTCCAGTGTGTTTGTAGGTCCTTCTTTTCTGTTTGGGCCTTCAGTGGGGATTAATTTTTGCAAGCTTTGCTGCATGTGCCTGGACTTGCTGGTGTATGGCCTGCCTGCATTTTGATGGCTTTGACTTTGGAAAAATTTTTTTTTTTCGTTGTTTTGTGAAGTGTCCATGCCATGTCCCTCATATCTTGCCCCCTAAGTTGTGTCTTCCTCCTTGACTATTTCCCCTGCTTTTGCAACATCTGTGAGCCTATTTTTTGCATGTTTTGGTCCTTTGCAATGCAGCTGATTTCCTCACAGCCTATTTTTTGAAGACATTAAAATTACTGATTTTCTGCTTTGTTCAATTGCATTTCATTTGAACTTATCTCCTTTCCAGAGTGTTTGCAAGCCTTTCTTTTGGGATTCACAAGATTCCTTTTCCCTTCCCGAAAGGAAATTTCATTTCCTTTCGGGAAGGGAAAAGAAATCTTGTGATTTCAATGGGGACGAATCGAAGAATCATTGGTGCATTTCCCTGCCCTTGATGGCATGCCATGCCTTTTGGTGGCTTTGACTTGGGGAAAGATTTTTTTCATTTTTTGGTTGATTTCTGAAGTGTCCATGCCATGTCCTCATATCTTGCCACCTAAGTTGTGTCTTCCTCCTTGACTTTTTCCCCTGCTTTTGCAACATCTGTGATCTTAGTTTTTGCATCTTTTGGTCCTTCGCACTGCACCTGATATTATCCCGGGCCATTTTCTTACAGTCACTAAATTTCCCAAATTTTCTTTTTTTCTCCTCCAATTACAATTCCTTTGATGGTGTCTCCGCTCCAGCCTGTTTGTAGGCCCTTCTTTTCTGTTTTGGCCTTCAGTGGGGATCAGATTTGGCAAGCTTTGCTGCATGTGCCTGCACTTGCTGGCGTATGGCCTGCCTGCATTTTGAAGGCTTTGACTTTGGGAACGATTTTTTCTTGTTTTTCTTTTTTCTTGTTTTAAATATTCATGCCATGTCCCTCATATCTCTCCCCCTACGTTGTGTTTTCCTCCTTGACTTTTTCCGCTGCTTTTGAAATATCTGTGAGCTTTGTTTTGGCATCATTTAGTCCTTCGCACTGCACCTGACATAATCCCGGGCCATTTTCTTACAGTCACCAAATTTACCAAATTTACATTTTTACTTTTCCTAATGCAATATTTCCGATGCTGTCTCCATCCACCGCCCCTCACTGCCTGAAGCCCTGCCCCTCACACAGGGAGCCCCAGCCATGACTGCCTAGTGCCCCGCCCCGCACTGACTGGATCCCCACCCCTGAAAGCCTGGAACCCCGCGCCTCACTCATGGGGCCTTGCCCTTCATAATTGGAGCCCTGCCCCTCAAATATGGAGCCTTGCCCCTGACTGCATGGAGCCCTGCCCATCCCTCATGGATCCCCGCCCATCACTGGCTGGAGCCCTGCCCCACAAACATGGAGCCCTTTCCCTCACACATGGAGCCTTGCCCCTCTCTGGCTGGAGCCCTGCCACTAACACAAAGAGCCCCGGCCATCACTGCCCTGAGCCCCGCCCCTCACTGACTGGATCCCCACTCCTGAAAGCCTGGAACCCCACGCCTCACTCATGGGGCCTTGCCCTTCATATTTGAAGCCCCGCCCCTCAAATATGGAGCCCTATCCCTCACTGCATGGAGCCCTGCCCATCCCACATGGAGCCCCGCCCATCACTGGCTGGAGCCCTGCCCCACACACATGGAGCCTTTTCCCTCACACATGGAGCCCTGCCCCTCTCTGGCTGCAGCCCTAACCCTAACACATGGAGCCTCGGCAATCACTGCCTAGAGCCCCACCCCTCACTGACTGGATCCCCACCCCTCACAGCCTGGAACCCCGCCCCTCACGCATGGAACCCCTTCCCTCACTCATGGAGCCCTGCCCATCCCACATGGAGCCCCGCCCATCACTGGCTGGAGCCCTGCCCCACACACATGGAGCCGCTTCCCTCACACATAGAGCACCGCCCCTCACTGCCTGAAGCCCTGCCCCTCACACATGGAGCCCCGCCTTTGTAGGTCCTTCTTTTCGGTTTTGGCCTTCAGTGGGGATCAATTTTGGCAAGCTTTGCTGCATGTGTCTGCACTTGCTGGCGTATGGCCTGCCTGCATTTTGATGGCTTTGACTTTGGGAAAGATTTTTTCTTGGTTTTTTTTTTTTTGTTTAACTGTTCATGCCATGTCCCTCATATCTTGCCCCGTAAGTTGTGTCTTCCTCCTTGACTATTTCCCCTGATTTTGCAACATCTCTTAGCTTAATTTTTGCATCTTTTGGTCCTTCGCACTGCACCTCATATAATCCCGGGCCATTTTCTTAGAGTCACTAGATTTCCCAAATTTCCTTTTTTTTCTCCTCCAATTGCAATTCCTTTGATGGAGTCTCCGTTCCAGTGTGTTTGTAGGTCCTTCTTTTCTGTTTGGGCTTTCAGTGGGGATCAATTTTGGCAAGCTTTGCTGCATGTGCCTGGACTTGCTGGTGTATGGCCTGCCTGCATTTTGATGGCTTTGACTTTGGAAAATTTTTTTTTTTTTCGTTGTTTTGGGAAGTGTCCATGCCATGTCCCTCATATCTTGCCCCCTAAGTTGTCTCTTCCTCCTTGACTTTTTCCCCTGCTTTTGCAACCTCTGTGAGCCTATTTTTTGCATGTTTTGGTCCTTTGCAATGCAGCTGATTTCCTCACAGCCTATTTTTTGAAGACATTAAAATTACTGATTTTCTGCTTTTTTCAATTGCATTTCATTTGAACTTATCTCCTTTCCAGAGTGTTTGCAAGCCTTTCTTTTGGGATTCACAAGATTCCTTTTCCCTTCCCGAAAGGAAATTTCATTTCCTTTCGGGAAGGGAAAAGAAATCTTGTGATTTCAATGGGGACGAATCGAAGAATCATTGGTGCATTTCCCTGCCCTTGATGGCATGCCATGCCTTTTGGTGGCTTTGACTTGGGGAAAGATTTTTTTCATTTTTTGGTTGATTTCTGAAGTGTCCATGCCATGTCCTCATATCTTGCCACCTAAGTTGTGTCTTCCTCCTTGACTTTTTCCCCTGCTTTTGCAACATCTGTGAGCTTCCTTTTTGCATCTTTTGGTCCTTCGCACTGCACCTGATATTATCCCGGGCCATTTCCTTACAGTCACTAAATTTCCCAAATTTTCTTTTTTTCTCCTCCAATTACAATTCCTTTGATGGTGTCTCCGCTCCAGCCTGTTTGTAGGCCCTTCTTTTCTGTTTTGGCCTTCAGTGGGGATCAGATTTGGCAAGCTTTGCTGCATGTGCCTGCACTTGCTGGCGTATGGCCTGCCTGCATTTTGAAGGCTTTGACTTTGGGAACGATTTTTTCTTGTTTTTCTTTTTTCTTGTTTTAAATATTCATGCCATGTCCCTCATATCTTGCCCCCTAAGTTGTGTTTTCCTCCTTGACTTTTTCCGCTGCTTTTGAAATATCTGTGAGCTTTGTTTTGGCATCATTTAGTCCTTCGCACTGCACCTGACATAATCCCGGGCCATTTTCTTACAGTCACTAAATTTACCAAATTTACATTTTTACTTTTCCTAATGCAATATTTCCGATGCTGTCTCCATCCACCGCCCCTCACTGCCTGAAGCCCTGCCCCTCACACAGGGAGCCCCAGCCATGACTGCCTAGTGCCCCACCCCGCACTGACTGGATCCCCACCCCTGAAAGCCTGGAACCCCGCGCCTCACTCATGGGGCCTTGCCCTTCATAATTGGAGCCCCGCCCCTCAAAGATGGAGCCTTGCCCCTGACTGCATGGAGCCCTGCCCATCCCTCATGGATCCCCGCCCATCACTGGCTGGAGCCCTGCCCCACAAACATGGAGCCCTTTCCCTCACACATGGAGCCTTGCCCCTCTCTGGCTGGAGCCCTGCCACTAACACAAAGAGCCCCGGCCATCACTGCCCTGAGCCCCGCCCCTCACTGACTGGATCCCCACTCCTGAAAGCCTGGAACCCCGGCCTTCACTCATGGGGCCTTGCCCTTCATATTTGAAGCCCCGCCCCTCAAATATGGAGCCCTATCCCTCACTGCATGGAGCCCTGCCCATCCCACATGGAGCCCCGCCCATCACTGGCTGGAGCCCTGCCCCACACACATGGAGCCTTTTCCCTCACACATGGAGCCCTGCCCCTCTCTGGCTGCAGCCCTAACCCTAACACATGGAGCCTCGGCAATCACTGCCTAGAGCCCCACCCCTCACTGACTGGATCCCCACCCCTCACAGCCCGGAACCCCGCCCCTCACGCATGGAACCCCTTCCCTCACTCATGGAGCCCTGCCCATCCCACATGGAGCCCCGCCCATCACTGCCTGGAGCCCTGCCCCACACACATGGAGCCGCTTCCGTCACACATAGAGCACCGCCCCTCACTGCCTGAAGCCCTGCCCCTCACACATGGAGCCCCGCCTTTGTAGGTCCTTCTTTTCGGTTTTGGCCTTCAGTGGGGATCAATTTTGGCAAGCTTTGCTGCATGTGTCTGCACTTGCTGGCGTATGGCCTGCCTGCATTTTGATGGCTTTGACTTTGGAAAAATTTTTTTTTTTCGTTGTTTTGTGAAGTGTCCATGCCATGTCCCTCATATCTTGCCCCGTAAGTTGTGTCTTCCTCCTTGACTATTTCCCCTGCTTTTGCAACATCTGTGAGCCTATTTTTTGCATGTTTTGGTCCTTTGCAATGCAGCTGATTTCCTCACAGCCTATTTTTTGAAGACATTAAAATTACTGATTTTCTGCTTTGTTCAATTGCATTTCATTTGAACTTATCTCCTTTCCAGAGTGTTTGCAAGCCTTTCTTTTGGGATTCACAAGATTCCTTTTCCCTTCCCGAAAGGAAATTTCATTTCCTTTCGGGAAGGGAAAAGAAATCTTGTGATTTCAATGGGGGCGAATCGAAGAATCATTGGTGCATTTCCCTGCCCTTGATGGCATGCCATGCCTTTTGGTGGCTTTGACTTGGGGAAAGATTTTTTTCATTTTTTGGTTGATTTCTGAAGTGTCCATGCCATGTCCTCATATCTTGCCACCTAAGTTGTGTCTTCCTCCTTGACTTTTTCCCCTGCTTTTGCAACATCTGTGAGCTTCGTTTTTGCATCTTTTGGTCCTTCGCACTGCACCTGATATTATCCCGGGCCATTTTCTTACAGTCACTAAATTTCCCAAATTTTCTTTTTTTCTCCTCCAATTACAATTCCTTTGATGGTGTCTCCGCTCCAGCCTGTTTGTAGGCCCTTCTTTTCTGTTTTGGCCTTCAGTGGGGATCAGATTTGGCAAGCTTTGCTGCATGTGCCTGCACTTGCTGGCGTATGGCCTGCCTGCATTTTGAAGGCTTTGACTTTGGGAACGATTTTTTCTTGTTTTTCTTTTTTCTTGTTTTAAATATTCATGCCATGTCCCTCATATATCTCCCCCTACGTTGTGTTTTCCTCCTTGACTTTTTCCGCTGCTTTTGAAATATCTGTGAGCTTTGTTTTGGCATCATTTAGTCCTTCGCACTGCACCTGACATAATCCCGGGCCATTTTCTTACAGTCACCAAATTTACCAAATTTACATTTTTACTTTTCCTAATGCAATATTTCCGATGCTGTCTCCATCCACCGCCCCTCACTGCCTGAAGCCCTGCCCCTCACACAGGGAGCCCCAGCCATGACTGCCTAGTGCCCCGCCCCGCTCTGACTGGATCCCCACCCCTGAAAGCCTGGAACCCCGCGCCTCACTCATGGGGCCTTGCCCTTCATAATTGGAGCCCCGCCCCTCAAAGATGGAGCCTTGCCCCTGACTGCATGGAGCCCTGCCCATCCCTCATGGATCCCCGCCCATCACTGGCTGGAGCCCTGCCCCACAAACATGGAGCCCTTTCCCTCACACATGGAGCCTTGCCCCTCTCTGGCTGGAGCCCTGCCACTAACATAAAGAGCCCCGGCCATCACTGCCCTGAGCCCCGCCCCTCACTGACTGGATCCCCACCCCTGAAAGCCTGGAACCCCGGCCTTCACTCATGGGGCCTTGCCCTTCATATTTGAAGCCCCGCCCCTCAAATATGGAGCCCTATCCCTCACTGCATGGAGCCCTGCCCATCCCACATGGAGCCCCGCCCATCACTGGCTGGAGCCCTGCCCCACACACATGGAGCCTTTTCCCTCACACATGGAGCCCTGCCCCTCTCTGGCTGCAGCCCTAACCCTAACACATGGAGCCTCGGCAATCACTGCCTAGAGCCCCACCCCTCACTGACTGGATCCCCACCCCTCACAGCCCGGAACCCCGCCCCTCACGCATGGAACCCCTTCCCTCACTCATGGAGCCCTGCCCATCCCACATGGAGCCCCGCCCATCACTGCCTGGAGCCCTGCCCCACACACATGGAGCCGCTTCCGTCACACATAGAGCACCGCCCCTCACTGCCTGAAGCCCTGCCCCTCACACATGGAGCCCCGCGTTTGTAGGTCCTTCTTTTCGGTTTTGGCCTTCAGTGGGGATCAATTTTGGCAAGCTTTGCTGCATGTGTCTGCACTTGCTGGCGTATGGCCTGCCTGCATTTTGATGGCTTTGACTTTGGGAAAGATTTTTTCTTGTTTTTTTTTTTTTTGTTTAACTGTTCATGCCATGTCCCTCATATCTTGCCCCGTAAGTTGTGTCTTCCTCCTTGACTATTTCCCCTGATTTTGCAACATCTCTTAGCTTAATTTTTGCATCTTTTGGTCCTTCGCACTGCACCTCATATAATCCCGGGCCATTTTCTTAGAGTCACTAGATTTCCCAAATTTCCTTTTTTTCTCCTCCAATTGCAATTCCTTTGATGGAGTCTCCGTTCCAGTGTGTTTGTAGGTCCTTCTTTTCTGTTTGGGCCTTCAGTGGGGATCAATTTTGGCAAGCTTTGCTGCATGTGCCTGGACTTGCTGGTGTATGGCCTGCCTGCATTTTGATGGCTTTGACTTTGGAAAAATTTTTTTTTTTTCGTTGTTTTGGGAAGTGTCCATGCCATGTCCCTCATATCTTGCCCCCTAAGTTGTGTCTTCCTCCTTGACTTTTTCCCCTGCTTTTGCAACCTCTGTGAGCCTATTTTTTGCATGTTTTGGTCCTTTGCAATGCAGCTGATTTCCTCACAGCCTATTTTTTGAAGACATTAAAATTACTGATTTTCTGCTTTTTTCAATTGCATTTCATTTGAACTTATCTCCTTTCCAGAGTGTTTGCAAGCCTTTCTTTTGGGATTCACAAGATTCCTTTTCCCTTCCCGAAAGGAAATTTCATTTCCTTTCGGGAAGGGAAAAGAAATCTTGTGATTTCAATGGGGACGAATCGAAGAATCATTGGTGCATTTCCCTGCCCTTGATGGCATGCCATGCCTTTTGGTGGCTTTGACTTGGGGAAAGATTTTTTTCATTTTTTGGTTGATTTCTGAAGTGTCCATGCCATGTCCTCATATCTTGCCACCTAAGTTGTGTCTTCCTCCTTGACTTTTTCCCCTGCTTTTGCAACATCTGTGAGCTTCCTTTTTGCATCTTTTGGTCCTTCGCACTGCACCTGATATTATCCCGGGCCATTTCCTTACAGTCACTAAATTTCCCAAATTTTCTTTTTTTCTCCTCCAATTACAATTCCTTTGATGGTGTCTCCGCTCCAGCCTGTTTGTAGGCCCTTCTTTTCTGTTTTGGCCTTCAGTGGGGATCAGATTTGGCAAGCTTTGCTGCATGTGCCTGCACTTGCTGGCGTATGGCCTGCCTGCATTTTGAAGGCTTTGACTTTGGGAACGATTTTTTCTTGTTTTTCTTTTTTCTTGTTTTAAATATTCATGCCATGTCCCTCATATCTTGCCCCCTAAGTTGTGTTTTCCTCCTTGACTTTTTCCGCTGCTTTTGAAATATCTGTGAGCTTTGTTTTGGCATCATTTAGTCCTTCGCACTGCACCTGACATAATCCTGGGCCATTTTCTTACAGTCACTAAATTTACCAAATTTACATTTTTACTTTTCCTAATGCAATATTTCCGATGCTGTCTCCATCCACCGCCCCTCACTGCCTGAAGCCCTGCCCCTCACACAGGGAGCCCCAGCCATGACTGCCTAGTGCCCCGCCCCGCACTGACTGGATCCCCACCCCTGAAAGCCTGGAACCCCGCGCCTCACTCATGGGGCCTTGCCCTTCATAATTGGAGCCCCGCCCCTCAAATATGGAGCCTTGCCCCTGACTGCATGGAGCCCTGCCCATCCCTCATGGATCCCCGCCCATCACTGGCTGGAGCCCTGCCCCACAAACATGGAGCCCTTTCCCTCACACATGGAGCCTTGCCCCTCTCTGGCTGGAGCCCTGCCACTAACACAAAGAGCCCCGGCCATCACTGCCCTGAGCCCCGCCCCTCACTGACTGGATCCCCACCCCTGAAAGCCTGGAACCCCGGCCTTCACTCATGGGGCCTTGCCCTTCATATTTGAAGCCCCGCCCCTCAAATATGGAGCCCTATCCCTCACTGCATGGAGCCCTGCCCATCCCACATGGAGCCCCCGCCCATCACTGGCTGGAGCCCTGCCCCACACACATGGAGCCTTTTCCCTCACACATGGAGCCCTGCCCCTCTCTGGCTGCAGCCCTAACCCTAACACATGGAGCCTCGGCAATCACTGCCTAGAGCCCCACCCCTCACTGACTGGATCCCCACCCCTCACAGCCCGGAACCCCGCCCCTCACGCATGGAACCCCTTCCCTCACTCATGGAGCCCTGCCCATCCCACATGGAGCCCCGCCCATCACTGGCTGGAGCCCTGCCCCACACACATGGAGCCGCTTCCGTCACACATAGAGCACCGCCCCTCACTGCCTGAAGCCCTGCCCCTCACACATGGAGCCCCGCGTTTGTAGGTCCTTCTTTTCGGTTTTGGCCTTCAGTGGGGATCAATTTTGGCAAGCTTTGCTGCATGTGCCTGGACTTGCTGGTGTATGGCCTGCCTGCATTTTGATGGCTTTCACTTGGAAAAAAATTTTTTTTTCGTTGTTTTGTGAAGTGTCCATGCCATGTCCCTCATATCTTGCCCCCTAAGTTGTCTCTTCCTCCTTGACTTTTTCCCCTGCTTTTGCAACATCTGTGAGCCTATTTTTTGCATGTTTTGGTCCTTTGCAATGCAGCTGATTTCCTCACAGCCTATTTTTTGAAGACATTAAAATTACTGATTTTCTGCTTTTTTCAATTGCATTTCATTTGAACTTATCTCCTTTCCAGCGTGTTTGCAAGCCTTTCTTTTGGGATTCACAAGATTCCTTTTCCCTTCCCGAAAGGAAATTTCATTTCCTTTCGGGAAGGGAAAAGAAATCTTGTGATTTCAATGGGGACGAATCGAAGAATCATTGGTGCATTTCCCTGCCCTTGATGGCATGCCATGCCTTTTGGTGGCTTTGACTTGGGGAAAGATTTTTTTCATTTTTTGGTTGATTTCTGAAGTGTCCATGCCATGTCCTCATATCTTGCCACCTAAGTTGTGTCTTCCTCCTTGACTTTTTCCCCTGCTTTTGCAACATCTGTGAGCTTAGTTTTTGCATCTTTTGGTCCTTCGCACTGCACATGATATTATCCCGGGCCATTTTCTTACAGTCACTAAATTTCCCAAATTTTCTTTTTTTCTCCTCCAATTACAATTCCTTTGATGGTGTCTCCGCTCCAGCCTGTTTGTAGGCCCTTCTTTTCTGTTTTGGCCTTCAGTGGGGATCAGATTTGGCAAGCTTTGCTGCATGTGCCTGCACTTGCTGGCGTATGGCCTGCCTGCATTTTGAAGGCTTTGACTTTGGGAACGATTTTTTCTTGTTTTTCTTTTTTCTTGTTTTAAATATTCATGCCATGTCCCTCATATCTTGCCCCCTAAGTTGTGTTTTCCTCCTTGACTTTTTCCGCTGCTTTTGAAATATCTGTGAGCTTTGTTTTGGCATCATTTAGTCCTTCGCACTGCACCTGACATAATCCCGGGCCATTTTCTTACAGTCACTAAATTTACCAAATTTACATTTTTACTTTTCCTAATGCAATATTTCCGATGCTGTCTCCATCCACCGCCCCTCACTGCCTGAAGCCCTGCCCCTCACACAGGGAGCCCCAGCCATGACTGCCTAGTGCCCCGCCCCGCACTGACTGGATCCCCACCCCTGAAAGCCTGGAACCCCGCGCCTCACTCATGGGGCCTTGCCCTTCATAATTGGAGCCCCGCCCCTCAAATATGGAGCCTTGCCCCTGACTGCATGGAGCCCTGCCCATCCCTCATGGATCCCCACCCATCACTGGCTGGAGCCCTGCCCCACAAACATGGAGCCCTTTCCCTCACACATGGAGCCTTGCCCCTCTCTGGCTGGAGCCCTGCCACTAACACAAAGAGCCCCGGCCATCACTGCCCTGAGCCCCGCCCCTCACTGACTGGATCCCCACTCCTGAAAGCCTGGAACCCCGCGCCTCACTCATGGGGCCTTGCCCTTCATATTTGAAGCCCCGCCCCTCAAATATGGAGCCCTATCCCTCACTGCATGGAGCCCTGCCCATCCCACATGGAGCCCCGCCCATCACTGGCTGGAGCCCTGCCCCACACACATGGAGCCTTTTCCCTCACACATGGAGCCCTGCCCCTCTCTGGCTGCAGCCCTAACCCTAACACATGGAGCCTCGGCAATCACTGCCTAGAGCCCCACCCCTCACTGACTGGATCCCCACCCCTCACAGCCCGGAACCCCGCCCCTCACGCATGGAACCCCTTCCCTCACTCATGGAGCCCTGCCCATCCCACATGGAGCCCCGCCCATCACTGCCTGGAGCCCTGCCCCACACACATGGAGCCGCTTCCGTCACACATAGAGCACCGCCCCTCACTGCCTGAAGCCCTGCCCCTCACACATGGAGCCCCGCGTTTGTAGGTCCTTCTTTTCGGTTTTGGCCTTCAGTGGGGATCAATTTTGGCAAGCTTTGCTGCATGTGTCTGCACTTGCTGGCGTATGGCCTGCCTGCATTTTGATGGCTTTGACTTTGGGAAAGATTTTTTCTTGTTTTTTTTTTTTTTGTTTAACTGTTCATGCCATGTCCCTCATATCTTGCCCCGTAAGTTGTGTCTTCCTCCTTGACTATTTCCCCTGATTTTGCAACATCTCTTAGCTTAATTTTTGCATCTTTTGGTCCTTCGCACTGCACCTCATATAATCCCGGGCCATTTTCTTAGAGTCACTAGATTTCCCAAATTTCCTTTTTTTCTCCTCCAATTGCAATTCCTTTGATGGAGTCTCCGTTCCAGTGTGTTTGTAGGTCCTTCTTTTCTGTTTGGGCCTTCAGTGGGGATCAATTTTGGCAAGCTTTGCTGCATGTGCCTGGACTTGCTGGTGTATGGCCTGCCTGCATTTTGATGGCTTTGACTTTGGAAAAATTTTTTTTTTTTCGTTGTTTTGGGAAGTGTCCATGCCATGTCCCTCATATCTTGCCCCCTAAGTTGTGTCTTCCTCCTTGACTTTTTCCCCTGCTTTTGCAACCTCTGTGAGCCTATTTTTTGCATGTTTTGGTCCTTTGCAATGCAGCTGATTTCCTCACAGCCTATTTTTTGAAGACATTAAAATTACTGATTTTCTGCTTTTTTCAATTGCATTTCATTTGAACTTATCTCCTTTCCAGAGTGTTTGCAAGCCTTTCTTTTGGGATTCACAAGATTCCTTTTCCCTTCCCGAAAGGAAATTTCATTTCCTTTCGGGAAGGGAAAAGAAATCTTGTGATTTCAATGGGGACGAATCGAAGAATCATTGGTGCATTTCCCTGCCCTTGATGGCATGCCATGCCTTTTGGTGGCTTTGACTTGGGGAAAGATTTTTTTCATTTTTTGGTTGATTTCTGAAGTGTCCATGCCATGTCCTCATATCTTGCCACCTAAGTTGTGTCTTCCTCCTTGACTTTTTCCCCTGCTTTTGCAACATCTGTGAGCTTCCTTTTTGCATCTTTTGGTCCTTCGCACTGCACCTGATATTATCCCGGGCCATTTCCTTACAGTCACTAAATTTCCCAAATTTTCTTTTTTTCTCCTCCAATTACAATTCCTTTGATGGTGTCTCCGCTCCAGCCTGTTTGTAGGCCCTTCTTTTCTGTTTTGGCCTTCAGTGGGGATCAGATTTGGCAAGCTTTGCTGCATGTGCCTGCACTTGCTGGCGTATGGCCTGCCTGCATTTTGAAGGCTTTGACTTTGGGAACGATTTTTTCTTGTTTTTCTTTTTTCTTGTTTTAAATATTCATGCCATGTCCCTCATATCTTGCCCCCTAAGTTGTGTTTTCCTCCTTGACTTTTTCCGCTGCTTTTGAAATATCTGTGAGCTTTGTTTTGGCATCATTTAGTCCTTCGCACTGCACCTGACATAATCCTGGGCCATTTTCTTACAGTCACTAAATTTACCAAATTTACATTTTTACTTTTCCTAATGCAATATTTCCGATGCTGTCTCCATCCACCGCCCCTCACTGCCTGAAGCCCTGCCCCTCACACAGGGAGCCCCAGCCATGACTGCCTAGTGCCCCGCCCCGCACTGACTGGATCCCCACCCCTGAAAGCCTGGAACCCCGCGCCTCACTCATGGGGCCTTGCCCTTCATAATTGGAGCCCCGCCCCTCAAATATGGAGCCTTGCCCCTGACTGCATGGAGCCCTGCCCATCCCTCATGGATCCCCGCCCATCACTGGCTGGAGCCCTGCCCCACAAACATGGAGCCCTTTCCCTCACACATGGAGCCTTGCCCCTCTCTGGCTGGAGCCCTGCCACTAACACAAAGAGCCCCGGCCATCACTGCCCTGAGCCCCGCCCCTCACTGACTGGATCCCCACCCCTGAAAGCCTGGAACCCCGGCCTTCACTCATGGGGCCTTGCCCTTCATATTTGAAGCCCCGCCCCTCAAATATGGAGCCCTATCCCTCACTGCATGGAGCCCTGCCCATCCCACATGGAGCCCCGCCCATCACTGGCTGGAGCCCTGCCCCACACACATGGAGCCTTTTCCCTCACACATGGAGCCCTGCCCCTCTCTGGCTGCAGCCCTAACCCTAACACATGGAGCCTCGGCAATCACTGCCTAGAGCCCCACCCCTCACTGACTGGATCCCCACCCCTCACAGCCCGGAACCCCGCCCCTCACGCATGGAACCCCTTCCCTCACTCATGGAGCCCTGCCCATCCCACATGGAGCCCCGCCCATCACTGGCTGGAGCCCTGCCCCACACACATGGAGCCGCTTCCGTCACACATAGAGCACCGCCCCTCACTGCCTGAAGCCCTGCCCCTCACACATGGAGCCCCGCGTTTGTAGGTCCTTCTTTTCGGTTTTGGCCTTCAGTGGGGATCAATTTTGGCAAGCTTTGCTGCATGTGCCTGGACTTGCTGGTGTATGGCCTGCCTGCATTTTGATGGCTTTCACTTGGAAAAAAAATTTTTTTTTCGTTGTTTTGTGAAGTGTCCATGCCATGTCCCTCATATCTTGCCCCCTAAGTTGTCTCTTCCTCCTTGACTTTTTCCCCTGCTTTTGCAACATCTGTGAGCCTATTTTTTGCATGTTTTGGTCCTTTGCAATGCAGCTGATTTCCTCACAGCCTATTTTTTGAAGACATTAAAATTACTGATTTTCTGCTTTTTTCAATTGCATTTCATTTGAACTTATCTCCTTTCCAGCGTGTTTGCAAGCCTTTCTTTTGGGATTCACAAGATTCCTTTTCCCTTCCCGAAAGGAAATTTCATTTCCTTTCGGGAAGGGAAAAGAAATCTTGTGATTTCAATGGGGACGAATCGAAGAATCATTGGTGCATTTCCCTGCCCTTGATGGCATGCCATGCCTTTTGGTGGCTTTGACTTGGGGAAAGATTTTTTTCATTTTTTGGTTGATTTCTGAAGTGTCCATGCCATGTCCTCATATCTTGCCACCTAAGTTGTGTCTTCCTCCTTGACTTTTTCCCCTGCTTTTGCAACATCTGTGAGCTTAGTTTTTGCATCTTTTGGTCCTTCGCACTGCACATGATATTATCCCGGGCCATTTTCTTACAGTCACTAAATTTCCCAAATTTTCTTTTTTTTCTCCTCCAATTACAATTCCTTTGATGGTGTCTCCGCTCCAGCCTGTTTGTAGGCCCTTCTTTTCTGTTTTGGCCTTCAGTGGGGATCAGATTTGGCAAGCTTTGCTGCATGTGCCTGCACTTGCTGGCGTATGGCCTGCCTGCATTTTGAAGGCTTTGACTTTGGGAACGATTTTTTCTTGTTTTTCTTTTTTCTTGTTTTAAATATTCATGCCATGTCCCTCATATCTCTCCCCCTACGTTGTGTTTTCCTCCTTGACTTTTTCCGCTGCTTTTGAAATATCTGTGAGCTTTGTTTTGGCATCATTTAGTCCTTCGCACTGCACCTGACATAATCCCGGGCCATTTTCTTACAGTCACTAAATTTACCAAATTTACATTTTTACTTTTCCTAATGCAATATTTCCGATGCTGTCTCCATCCACCGCCCCTCACTGCCTGAAGCCCTGCCCCTCACACAGGGAGCCCCAGCCATGACTGCCTAGTGCCCCGCCCCGCACTGACTGGATCCCCACCCCTGAAAGCCTGGAACCCCGCGCCTCACTCATGGGGCCTTGCCCTTCATAATTGGAGCCCCGCCCCTCAAATATGGAGCCTTGCCCCTGACTGCATGGAGCCCTGCCCATCCCTCATGGATCCCCGCCCATCACTGGCTGGAGCCCTGCCCCACAAACATGGAGCCCTTTCCCTCACACATGGAGCCTTGCCCCTCTCTGGCTGGAGCCCTGCCACTAACACAAAGAGCCCCGGCCATCACTGCCCTGAGCCCCGCCCCTCACTGACTGGATCCCCACCCCTGAAAGCCTGGAACCCCGGCCTTCACTCATGGGGCCTTGCCCTTCATATTTGAAGCCCCGCCCCTCAAATATGGAGCCCTATCCCTCACTGCATGGAGCCCTGCCCATCCCACATGGAGCCCCGCCCATCACTGGCTGGAGCCCCGCCCCACACACATGGAGCCTTTTCCCTCACACATGGAGCCCTGCCCCTCTCTGGCTGCAGCCCTAACCCTAACACATGGAGCCTCGGCAATCACTGCCTAGAGCCCCACCCCTCACTGACTGGATCCCCACCCCTCACAGCCCGGAACCCCGCCCCTCACGCATGGAACCCCCTTCCCTCACTCATGGAGCCCTGCCCATCCCACATGGAGCCCCGCCCATCACTGGCTGGAGCCCTGCCCCACACACATGGAGCCGCTTCCCTCACACATAGAGCACCGCCCCTCACTGCCTGAAGCCCTGCCCCTCACATATGGAGCCCCGCGTTTGTAGGTCCTTCTTTTCGGTTTTGGCCTTCAGTGGGGATCAATTTTGGCAAGCTTTGCTGCATGTGCCTGGACTTGCTGGTGTATGGCCTGCCTGCATTTTGATGGCTTTGACTTTGGAAAAATTTTTTTTTTTTCGTTGTTTTGTGAAGTGTCCATGCCATGTCCCTCATATCTTGCCCCCTAAGTTGTGTCTTCCTCCTTGACTTTTTCCCCTGCTTTTGCAACATCTGTGAGCCTATTTTTTGCATGTTTTGGTCCTTTGCAATGCAGCTGATTTCCTCACAGCCTATTTTTTGAAGACATTAAAATTACTGATTTTCTGCTTTGTTCAATTGCATTTCATTTGAACTTATCTCCTTTCCAGAGTGTTTGCAAGCCTTTCTTTTGGGATTCACAAGATTCCTTTTCCCTTCCCGAAAGGAAATTTCATTTCCTTTCGGGAAGGGAAAAGAAATCTTGTGATTTCAATGGGGACGAATCGAAGAATCATTGGTGCATTTCCCTGCCCTTGATGGCATGCCATGCCTTTTGGTGGCTTTGACTTGGGGAAAGATTTTTTTCATTTTTTGGTTGATTTCTGAAGTGTCCATGCCATGTCCTCATATCTTGCCACCTAAGTTGTGTCTTCCTCCTTGACTTTTTCCCCTGCTTTTGCAACATCTGTGAGCTTCGCTTTTGCATCTTTTGGTCCTTCGCACTGCACCTGATATTATCCCGGGCCATTTTCTTACAGTCACTAAATTTCCCAAATTTTCTTTTTTTCTCCTCCAATTACAATTCCTTTGATGGTGTCTCCGCTCCAGCCTGTTTGTAGGCCCTTCTTTCCTGTTTTGGCCTTCAGTGGGGATCAGATTTGGCAAGCTTTGCTGCATGTGCCTGCACTTGCTGGCGTATGGCCTGCCTGCATTTTGAAGGCTTTGACTTTGGGAACGATTTTTTCTTGTTTTTCTTTTTTCTTGTTTTAAATATTCATGCCATGTCCCTCATATCTTGCCCCCTAAGTTGTGTTTTCCTCCTTGACTTTTTCCGCTGCTTTTGAAATATCTGTGAGCTTTGTTTTGGCATCATTTAGTCCTTCGCACTGCACCTGACATAATCCCGGGCCATTTTCTTACAGTCACTAAATTTACCAAATTTACATTTTTACTTTTCCTAATGCAATATTTCCGATGCTGTCTCCATCCACCGCCCCTCACTGCCTGAAGCCCTGCCCCTCACACAGGGAGCCCCAGCCATGACTGCCTAGTGCCCCGCCCCGCACTGACTGGATCCCCACCCCTGAAAGCCTGGAACCCCGCGCCTCACTCATGGGGCCTTGCCCTTCATAATTGGAGCCCCGCCCCTCAAATATGGAGCCTTGCCCCTGACTGCATGGAGCCCTGCCCATCCCTCATGGATCCCCACCCATCACTGGCTGGAGCCCTGCCCCACAAACATGGAGCCCTTTCCCTCACACATGGAGCCTTGCCCCTCTCTGGCTGGAGCCCTGCCACTAACACAAAGAGCCCCGGCCATCACTGCCCTGAGCCCCGCCCCTCACTGACTGGATCCCCACCCCTGAAAGCCTGGAACCCCGGCCTTCACTCATGGGGCCTTGCCCTTCATATTTGAAGCCCCGCCCCTCAAATATGGAGCCCTATCCCTCACTGCATGGAGCCCTGCCCATCCCACATGGAGCCCCGCCCATCACTGGCTGGAGCCCTGCCCCACACACATGGAGCCTTTTCCCTCACACATGGAGCCCTGCCCCTCTCTGGCTGCAGCCCTAACCCTAACACATGGAGCCTCGGCAATCACTGCCTAGAGCCCCACCCCTCACTGACTGGATCCCCACCCCTCACAGCCCGGAACCCCGCCCCTCACGCATGGAACCCCTTCCCTCACTCATGGAGCCCTGCCCATCCCACATGGAGCCCCCGCCCATCACTGCCTGGAGCCCTGCCCCACACACATGGAGCCGCTTCCGTCACACATAGAGCACCGCCCCTCACTGCCTGAAGCCCTGCCCCTCACACATGGAGCCCCGCGTTTGTAGGTCCTTCTTTTCGGTTTTGGCCTTCAGTGGGGATCAATTTTGGCAAGCTTTGCTGCATGTGCCTGGACTTGCTGGTGTATGGCCTGCCTGCATTTTGATGGCTTTCACTTGGAAAAAAATTTTTTTTTCGTTGTTTTGTGAAGTGTCCATGCCATGTCCCTCATATCTTGCCCCCTAAGTTGTCTCTTCCTCCTTGACTTTTTCCCCTGCTTTTGCAACATCTGTGAGCCTATTTTTTGCATGTTTTGGTCCTTTGCAATGCAGCTGATTTCCTCACAGCCTATTTTTTGAAGACATTAAAATTTCTGATTTTCTGCTTTTTTCAATTGCATTTCATTTGAACTTATCTCCTTTCCAGCGTGTTTGCAAGCCTTTCTTTTGGGATTCACAAGATTCCTTTTCCCTTCCCGAAAGGAAATTTCATTTCCTTTCGGGAAGGGAAAAGAAATCTTGTGATTTCAATGGGGACGAATCGAAGAATCATTGGTGCATTTCCCTGCCCTTGATGGCATGCCATGCCTTTTGGTGGCTTTGACTTGGGGAAAGATTTTTTTCATTTTTTGGTTGATTTCTGAAGTGTCCATGCCATGTCCTCATATCTTGCCACCTAAGTTGTGTCTTCCTCCTTGACTTTTTCCCCTGCTTTTGCAACATCTGTGAGCTTAGTTTTTGCATCTTTTGGTCCTTCGCACTGCACATGATATTATCCCGGGCCATTTTCTTACAGTCACTAAATTTCCCAAATTTTCTTTTTTTCTCCTCCAATTACAATTCCTTTGATGGTGTCTCCGCTCCAGCCTGTTTGTAGGCCCTTCTTTTCTGTTTTGGCCTTCAGTGGGGATCAGATTTGGCAAGCTTTGCTGCATGTGCCTGCACTTGCTGGCGTATGGCCTGCCTGCATTTTGAAGGCTTTGACTTTGGGAACGATTTTTTCTTGTTTTTCTTTTTTCTTGTTTTAAATATTCATGCCATGTCCCTCATATCTTGCCCCCTAAGTTGTGTTTTCCTCCTTGACTTTTTCCGCTGCTTTTGAAATATCTGTGAGCTTTGTTTTGGCATCATTTAGTCCTTCGCACTGCACCTGACATAATCCCGGGCCATTTTCTTACAGTCACTAAATTTACCAAATTTACATTTTTACTTTTCCTAATGCAATATTTCCGATGCTGTCTCCATCCACCGCCCCTCACTGCCTGAAGCCCTGCCCCTCACACAGGGAGCCCCAGCCATGACTGCCTAGTGCCCCGCCCCGCACTGACTGGATCCCCACCCCTGAAAGCCTGGAACCCCGCGCCTCACTCATGGGGCCTTGCCCTTCATAATTGGAGCCCCGCCCCTCAAATATGGAGCCTTGCCCCTGACTGCATGGAGCCCTGCCCATCCCTCATGGATCCCCACCCATCACTGGCTGGAGCCCTGCCCCACAAACATGGAGCCCTTTCCCTCACACATGGAGCCTTGCCCCTCTCTGGCTGGAGCCCTGCCACTAACACAAAGAGCCCCGGCCATCACTGCCCTGAGCCCCGCCCCTCACTGACTGGATCCCCACTCCTGAAAGCCTGGAACCCCGCGCCTCACTCATGGGGCCTTGCCCTTCATATTTGAAGCCCCGCCCCTCAAATATGGAGCCCTATCCCTCACTGCATGGAGCCCTGCCCATCCCACATGGAGCCCCGCCCATCACTGGCTGGAGCCCTGCCCCACACACATGGAGCCTTTTCCCTCACACATGGAGCCCTGCCCCTCTCTGGCTGCAGCCCTAACCCTAACACATGGAGCCTCGGCAATCACTGCCTAGAGCCCCACCCCTCACTGACTGGATCCCCACCCCTCACAGCCCGGAACCCCGCCCCTCACGCATGGAACCCCTTCCCTCACTCATGGAGCCCTGCCCATCCCACATGGAGCCCCGCCCATCACTGCCTGGAGCCCTGCCCCACACACATGGAGCCGCTTCCGTCACACATAGAGCACCGCCCCTCACTGCCTGAAGCCCTGCCCCTCACACATGGAGCCCCGCGTTTGTAGGTCCTTCTTTTCGGTTTTGGCCTTCAGTGGGGATCAATTTTGGCAAGCTTTGCTGCATGTGTCTGCACTTGCTGGCGTATGGCCTGCCTGCATTTTGATGGCTTTGACTTTGGAAAAATTTTTTTTTTTCGTTGTTTTGTGAAGTGTCCATGCCATGTCCCTCATATCTTGCCCCGTAAGTTGTGTCTTCCTCCTTGACTTTTTCCCCTGCTTTTGCAACATCTGTGAGCCTATTTTTTGCATGTTTTGGTCCTTTGCAATGCAGCTGATTTCCTCACAGCCTATTTTTTGAAGACATTAAAATTACTGATTTTCTGCTTTGTTCAATTGCATTTCATTTGAACTTATCTCCTTTCCAGAGTGTTTGCAAGCCTTTCTTTTGGGATTCACAAGATTCCTTTTCCCTTCCCGAAAGGAAATTTCATTTCCTTTCGGGAAGGGAAAAGAAATCTTGTGATTTCAATGGGGACGAATCGAAGAATCATTGGTGCATTTCCCTGCCCTTGATGGCATGCCATGCCTTTTGGTGGCTTTGACTTGGGGAAAGATTTTTTTCATTTTTTGGTTGATTTCTGAAGTGTCCATGCCATGTCCTCATATCTTGCCACCTAAGTTGTGTCTTCCTCCTTGACTTTTTCCCCTGCTTTTGCAACATCTGTGAGCTTCGTTTTTGCATCTTTTGGTCCTTCGCACTGCACCTGATATTATCCCGGGCCATTTTATTACAGTCACTAAATTTCCCAAATTTTCTTTTTTTCTCCTCCAATTACAATTCCTTTGATGGTGTCTCCGCTCCAGCCTGTTTGTAGGCCCTTCTTTTCTGTTTTGGCCTTCAGTGGGGATCAGATTTGGCAAGCTTTGCTGCATGTGCCTGCACTTGCTGGCGTATGGCCTGCCTGCATTTTGAAGGCTTTGACTTTGGGAAC